>PVJC01021365.1:0-28273 GCA_004026665.1 Murina feae | reverse complement strand
ATGAGTTCCCTATAAATGTTGGAGATTAAACCTTTATCGGTGATAACATTGGCAAATATGTTCTCCCATGTAGTGGGTTTTCTTGTTGTTTTGCTGATGGTTTCTTTTGCTGTGCAGAAGCTTTTTATTTTGATAAAGTCCCATTTGTTTATTTTCTCTTTAGTTTCCAATGCCCTAGGGGCTGTGTCAGTGAAGAAACTGCTTTGGCATATGTCTGAGATGTTGTTGCCTGTGTATTCCTCTAGTATTTTTATGGTTTCCCATTTTACATTTAAGTCCTTTATCCATTTTGAGATTATTTTTGTGTATGGTGGTCTAGTTTCATTTTTTTGCATATATCTGTCTAATTTTCCCAACACCATTTATTGAAGAGATTGAGCATATTGGTTCGGGTCGATTTCTGGGTATTTCTATTGTATTCCATTGATCTATAAGTCTATTCTTGTGCCAGTACCAGGCAGTTTTGAGAACAGTGGCTTTATAATACAGCTTGATATCTGGTATTGAGATAAAGCTTTGATGTAAAAATAAACCTAGATGAAAATAAGTCTTAGGTCTGGTTGGTGTGACTCAGTGGTTGAGCACTGACCTATGAACCAGGAGGTCACAGTTCCATTCCCAGTCAGGGTGCATGCCTAGGTTGTGGATTCAATTCCCAATGTGGGGCATGCAGGGGGCAGCCAATCAAGGATTCTCTATCATCATTGATGTTTCTATCTCTCTCTCTCTCTCCCTCTCTGAAATCAATAAAAATATATCTTTTTAAAACCTAAGCCTTGGATGTAATGAACATGTACAACTAATAGTTTCACACAATACAGCTTAAAAGTATACATACTTAATTCATACTATATGTACAATTTTTTAATGGAGGCTCTATAATCTATGAACTAGTATAGTTTTTTTTTATTACAATGCATGAGTTTAACCTAGGATATGATAACAATTTGGGGAATGTTAGAAGCTCTAAAATATATCCTTGATTTAAAAAAAATACAATCATTCTTCACTGTATTTAAGATATCACAAGGCAGCTAAAATATAATATATGATAAGCAGATAATTTTTTTTAATTCTGAGAATGCTCTTGAATCTTAAAATATAAAAGTGTGTAGTGTTCCTCTTTTTTCACTTTCACAAAAACAATCATGTTGAAATGCGCATTTGTCTTCAGCAGCCTCACTGATAAAATGCAGGAAAACAGATCACCTAGTCAATTTGGAGAGAACAAGGTCAATATCCGCCTCCATGGTTTTGTGCAAGTTTTTATTTGGTGTGTGTGCTATGTGCCACTGAGTCAGCTCTGATTCCTGGCGACCTGCTAAATGAGTGAAGACCATACCACTGTGTTCTCACAGTCCTACTCGGCTTTTTTTTTTTTAAATGAAGTAGGTCCATCTCATATTTGGTATTTTCCTGCTACCTTTTATTTTTCCCAGAAATATTGTCTTTTTCTGAAGAACCCTGACTTCTTATGAAGTGAGCAAGAAAGACAGCTTCAGTTTGGTTATACTTGCCTCCAGCAATGATGCAATTTACTTTGTTGTAGGGACTACCTCTTCATTTTCCAGTGGTTTCAGAGCGGTTCCAACACCGTATTCCCAAAGAATCAAATTTTCCATCAGCCCTTTTCACTGTTCAACGTTCATCTCCATACTTAGCAGTGGGAACAGGAGGGTGTGGATGATCTTAGCCTTGCTCTCTAATGCACAGCTTTGCTCTTAGTGATCTTGCTAAATCTTCCATTTCTGTCCCTCCGAGTCTCAGCTTCCCTGTATTTCTTGGCTAAAGTCTCCATCTGAACTGATGACTGAACCAAGGAAATCATTCACAATTTCAGTGTCTTCATTGTCTATGTCAAGGTTGTGTATTTCTTCTGTGGTCATGATGGTTAACTTCTCAATGTTCAAATGCAGTCCTGCTTTGGTATTTGCTTTCACTTCCATTGAAGTCATTTTTGTCAAGTCAAATGGTATCATCTGCATATCTGAAGTCATTGATATTTCTTCCACAGATTTTTACTCCCCTTCCGCTGAATCTGGTATGTTTGTCACATGATATGTTCTGATACAGACGAAACAAATAGGAAGATAAAATGTACCCAGATGTGACACATTTACCTAAAGAAAACCATTCTGTCCCCAGTCACTTCCAGTCTCCACTACAGTTTATGCATCAGGACAGTCAAGTGCTGAGGCATGCCCGTTTCTTGCAGAGCAACCCATAGCTTTTCATAATCCATGCATTTGTTTTAGTTGCTCTGTGACATTCGCTTTTATGAAAATGGCACAATTTATTAAACTGATGCACATATACGCTGTTCCTAAATTTACATAACCACAGATGTAATAAATGTCTTGTATAATCCCTTTGTGTACAAGGTCAAAGGACTCTTCACAGCATCTTTGAACTTTCCCACATATTTTCAAATGCTCTTCAGAGAGTCTCCAAATGAAAAAATTTTAATATAGTTTGTGTTTTCTTGTTATTTTAAATACGTTGTTCCCCACTGTAGTGTAAAGAGTTTCTCTTATAATTATGTCTAAAAGTTCGGAAGATTTTGTTCATATTTACATTTTCAATTCCTGTGAAATTGATTTTTGTTACAGTGTAGGACATAGATAAAATTGTATTCTTTTTACTTCCAGGATAGCCAATGGCATCCCTCTTTACTTCTAGGTCCCCCTCTATCGTGTATATAGGACGATTGTATTTATTTTTTTCATCCAAATCAACAAGCATTTGAAATTGAAAGGGGAATCTATAATAATAAAAGCATAATATGCTAATCAGACCAGATGTCCTTTCAGACAAAGCTGGGGCTGCGAGGGAAGTTCAGGTCCCAGGTGCCTGACGGGTCCTAGCAGCTGGGAGAAGGAAGGCCTACTCTTGCACAAATTTCATGCATAGGACCTCTAGTTACTAATAATCACCCTCAAACAACAGGCATGAGCAGGAACAGTCCCAGGCACACTGAAACCTACAGACATTTTACTCATGACTCAAATTCAAATATGTGTGTGGGTCTATTATTTGATTACTTAGTTCCCTCTATTAAAACGTTTACCTATTCATAAAGCCACAACACAGTTTTAACGATGAAAGGTTTGAATGCCAGATACTTTGGTCCAACTTTTAACAAAATTTTCAGAAAGACGAAACCTTACAAGTGCAGAAGCTACTCCACGTAAACTTCAGATTGAGAAATGATATTTGCAGCACACATCACTAAGGAAGGTTAGTACACAGAACTCCTGTCAGTTTCTAAGGAAATAAACCAATAAGAGACCATCAAAATACGAAATGTCGGAAGTCCTGGTGGCACTAAGTGTTCGAGAAGATTTGCTAAAATGGAAAATCTCATGTACTGCTGTCTCTTGGCAGAGAGATAGAGAGAAAAAAAGAGAACAATCTACGTAATTCCTTCTTCCACCAAAAAATGTTCCAAGATGCTTCCTGGCCCTATTCTAATTTGTATATGAGTTTTCCGATCACTTCGTCTTGTTCTTATAAAAGTCATTTTGGTTTATTTGGGTGGTTTTTCTGCTCTCAACTGGCTACATCAGAGCCTGCTTGTCTAGAATACCAATGAATTAAGAGTATTAATCATGTTGCTTTATTGCACCATGGAATAAATGTGCTTTACTCCACTAAGGGATACAGATGCAATGGAATATTCATTGCCAAAGTTGCCTTAACAGAAAGGTCCAGGGGAAGTGCAGTGTGAATGAGGAAGCTCAGTTGTCTCAAGTTGTCCACTAGTACCACAATGGTTACTCCTTTCTAAACTTGTAAATTAAACTTTTATTTTGAGATTCTCATGACCCACATGCAGTTGTGAAAATAATAAACAGTGAGATCCTGTATATCTTTACCTAATTTCCTCCAATGGTAATATCTTGCAAAACTATAGTACAATCTCTGAACCAGGGTATTGGGATTAATAGAGTCAACATAAAGAACATTGTCCTTGTCACAAGCATCTCTATATTGTCCTTTTATAGCCACACCCACTTCCTTCCCATCCCCAACCCCTTCTTATCACCGATAACTAACCTGTTGTCTGTTTCCATATTTTTGCCATTTTCCAAAATGCTATGTAATGAAATGATAAAACATGTAACTTTTGGGAGGAAGAGGAGAGGGGAAAGAAGGCAAGAGGAGGGGTGGGGCATGGGAAGCATCACCCGGGGGTTTGGATTGGACTGTTCAATGTGCATAGCCTCGTCAGGGGAAATCATTTTTTCCAACTGTTGCCTTCTCTTGTTTAAACAAGCTCTCTGTCTCTGCTTGTATATTCAGGTTCCCTCCTTTTTAATTACATCCCTGCCAACTGTCCTGACAAATTTGGTGAAGGAAAGACTCTAGAACTCTAAGCTTATAGAGTAGAGCCTAGTTGTACTTCTAAGTCATGATAGAACAGCAGCTATTTCAATGAGTGTGCTAATTACTATTTTATCCATATACTAGTATAAGCACATACCCTAGACTTAGAAACTGAATCTCTTTCTTGCTAATGCTGTGAGAAAATCTCTTGCCATTGCCTTCCCTGCTCAGTCTCCTCCAGCTCTTTGTTCTCACTGCTTATCCAACACACAAGCAAGAGGACACCTCAGCACTTCTGTACTGCCTGGTCCTACTATGTGGAACTCTTTCTTGAGGGCATCACCCACCCATTTCCAGAAGTCCTCTGTTTAAAATTCACTTTTCAAAAAGGTCTTTCCTTACTGTTTTGCTTGACATAACAATATCTAACATAACATAGTGACGTATCACCACTGAAACTTAAGGTGCATAAGAATAGATACTTTTTTCTGCACTGTTTCATCCCCAGAACTTAGTAGTCTAGCTCCTGACATGTAGTGGGCAGCCAATATTTGTTGATTCAATAAATATTTGAATGAAAAAAAGAATTTGCACAGCCTTAGAATGCCTGGATAGCCCTACTCATTGGGCTTGTGGAGATCTTACCATTTTTAAACAGGAGAATTCCAAGAAAAAGCTTAAAGACAAACACAAAATTAATAGCAAAAAAAAGGATAGAACCCAAATTTCGGGATTCAAAGTTTAACCTCTCTCCCTCATCCCGATGAAGCCTCTGACAATGCCCTCCTGTTTTGTTTTTTATTATCTGCAATTCTTATATCTGTTCAACCCACTGGAAATCTTACAGACTGAGTCTCTTTAACATAAAATTGATAGCAAGAGTTGGCTTCCTTGGGCCTACATTACCCCAAGAATATGCTTTCCCCATAGTATTTTGGCATTTCCCTTCCTGGCTTCAGCCAGATCCCAGAAGCCGAAAGATGAAAGTAATAGGAAGGAAAAATTAATCCAACTCCTGAAGCCTCCACAAAGCTTGGTTCCAAGTTGCATTTGCATTTTAGTGTGAATTAGTCAGGAGAGAAGAAGGGGAAGAGGAGTCGTGTAACCAGCCTAAGCAACTCTCTGATTGCTTTTGTTTATAGCTCTCCTGTTTCATGCTGACAATTCATTTTTAACCAGGTTTCCCTTCATATGTATTTAGAGAATTTTCTTAACAGCAGCCAGAACACATTTAACATAATCAGGATGGACCTAATTAAATGGGGGACAGATGCTGATCTTTCCATAATACATGGAAATCTTGTAAAATTTCTTTTTAATTGAGCATGAAATATACAACAGATTTGTTGCCACCTATGTAGAATCACATATTCAGGAATAAATATATATGTTCATGTACACACACATATACAATAGGTTTTTTTAAATATTTAGGAAAATTAAAAAGTAACACCTGTAGAAAAGATTTTACGTTACTTGTTATGCAGGTGAGCCTAACCCCAAATTTACCAGACAAGTTTGAGAAAGAATAATCTTCCATTTCTTCCACTAATATAAAAGCATACTTGACAATGAAGAAAATCATTATAATTTCTAGCCTCATTTTTGCCCTATTCCCCACCCTCCAAAACCCAAAGTAAAGCAACACAATACACTTTTTCCATACTCTATTTCACAGGCCTATTAAAGAACTAGCCTCACAATCTCAGTATATTGGTGAGGAAATGGACTTGGGGGTCCCTCATACCAGCATTCAAACCCTGACTCAGTCATTTATTAGCTGAATTTAATGTTAGTTTACTTACGATAACATAAGGGCTAAAATTCTTTTCTTAAAGATTATTAAAAAGATTTGAACAATACCAGTAAGGCTCCCAGCAAAGCTCTCAGTTTATGGGGAAAGTTCAATAAATGAAAAATCAACTAAACTCTGAGAAGAAAACAATATTTCTTTCCCATGAAAAATTGATTTGCCCCCTAAATTTTTCAGACACATACACCTTATACAATGTTCACATTGAGAGGGATCTTAGATATCAACTAGATCAATCAACTCATTTTGGAGATGATAAAAACAGAGACCCTGAGAAAGTAAGCGATAGAAGAGATGAGACTTCAGGCAGCCTCCCTTCAAGGTAGTAACAAAAAAGTTCAGAAAAAATGAAATTCGTAATTCCACAGCCTATTGCTTTTATTTTTCTGTTGTTCTACCCTCCATCTGCTTTCATGTGAATATTTCTTCCCCTGCATTCAAATTATAGCCTAAATATAATGTTATGGTTTTATTTAAAGTCTATGATGTACAAAGTGGGGGAAGGCGAAATTGAGTTGAAGAAAAAGAACATCCTGTTGGGAAATGACCGTTGTCTATAGACTGAAATTCTGGACAATTGTCCTCACATTTATACTCATTCAGTTGGAATCTTCTTTTTCTTTCCATCAAAGTAAAAGACCACTAGGATCTAGTGCTGTGGTCGTCCTCAACCAGGGGTTGTGGAGAGGAAGGGATAGGTTTCTATCGATTGTGAAGTTTTTGGTTTTTTTGTGGGTTTTTTTTTGGTTTTTTTTTTTTTTTTGTGATTCTCCTCCTCCTGGTGGAAATTTCTAGATTAATTCATAAAATCAAAGGTGGAGTGGACAAACCACAAAATTCTCTGTGAAGCATTCCTAATATCTAAACAAACACAGACACTGCTGAGCTCTCCTAGTCCTTTTGTCCAAGGCTAATGAGCCCGCATGTAGCTGAGAACCTGAGGGAAGGTTCTACAGTGAGACCCCCAAGAGCGATTTGCTTTTATGAATTTAGTGGAATTCACATGTGGCCAACCAAGTGGATTTACAGGTTATAGTATCCAGTTTTACTTAAACTAACCCTAACAAGAAGGACAAGTGGTTTGAAAGGGTTTCTATAAATATTCAGAATAGCAGTAACATTACTAATAGAAACATAAGCAAACAGTGAGGAAATAGTAGAACTGGCACTTGTACTCCTGGAACAAGCTTTTAGCTGCATTACAAGGTTCAAAATGGTAATTGTACAATCCAATCTGACATGGAAAGCTACATGTAGTTCTTTTTTGAAAAATAAACACTATGTTTCTTCAAAGTAAAGTTCAATCAATGCACTTGAAAATAAAGCTTTTTAAAAATATGTACTCATTTTGTGGTGAGAGGAAAACACAGGTTTGGAAATATTTCTATTATTGCACAATTCTATGTTGAAAATTATACACATTTATTACTTAAAATTGAGATCTGGTGATCTCCATCTTAGAGATGGTAGCAATATAAAAGGAATCATATACAAGTAGGGAATCTTGTACAAAGTATAATGTGATATAAAACATAAGTCATCTTACAGAAAAGGTTGCATAAATTCTGGAAGATGATCACAGACAAAGATACTTTAATTTGGCTATGAAAAACAGGATAAAATCTAAAAGGTAATTATTAGATGAGGAGAAAGAAGGCAAAGGGCAGAACAATAGTACTATCAAAAAAGAAGGAGCAGGCCCTAGCTGGTTTGGTTCAGTGGATAGAGTGTCGGCCCTGGGACTGAAGGGTCCTGGGTTTGGTACTGGTCAAGGGCATATACCTGGATTAAAGCCTCAATCGGCTACCCCAGGGTGAGTGTGAGAGGCAACCAATCATTGTGTTTCTCTCACATCAATGTTTCTCTCCCTCTGTCTCTTCCCCTCCCTTCCACTTTCTTTAAAAATCAATGGGAGGAATCAAGATGGCAGCATGAGGTATATACCTAAATGCACTGCCTCCACACCTACATTATAGAAATACAACTACACAGATAAACAACCATCCTCCAGAACCAAGGGAAGGGAAGCGTTACATCTAGAAGGCAAGAGGAGTGCTTTGAGAAGCTCCCAGCACACCCAAACTGAAAGGTACGGACGCGCGTGAAACAGAGGCGGCGGCACGGCACGCGGCGGTGAGGGTGAAAGACTGGCAGCAGCGATCGGGTCCACACCTTAGAAGATTATAAACTCCCGGGTCGCACTGAATGCAACGCAGCTGTAGGGCAATGGGGCGGCGGAAGACCAGTGGTGTTCTAGAACTGCTATTCTCATCGATCACTGTCCTGGAGATTCGGGGACTGAGAATTGTGTGCAGACCCCAGGGCTTGGAGACGCCAAACTGGGTAGAAACTGCGGCATCAGCAAAGGAGACGCCATTGTAAGTCCCTCCATCTCCGGTGATTCTGAGACCCCACCCCACCCCATCTACAACCCCGCCCAAGCTGTGCGCCTGCCTGCCTGCAGCATAACCTAAGAGTCTGCAGCTGGGACAGAACTCCAATAGATCCAAACTCCAAACAATGAGGAGAAAGGCCTGCAGGTCATTTCCCCCCAGTGATACATCCAGTGATAACTACAACAAGACTGTGCACCCAGCCTTCAAAGGCGTACAACAAGAGTGTCCATCCCAGGTGATTGGGGAGGCTGAATCACTGGGACCTATATAGGACACCTAGCACAGAAAGCCAAAATGCGGAGACTAAGAAACAGGTCACAAAAGACAGAAATGGAGGAACGCAAATGACTGGATATAGAGTTCAAAACCACAGTTATCAGGTTTTTCAAGAAGTTTCTAGAGACTGCTGATAAATTTAGTGAGACCCTCAAGCATATGAAAAAGAACCAGCTAGAAATTAAGCATACACTGACTGAAATAAAGAACAATATACAGAGATCCAACAGCAGACGAGAGGATCGCAAAAAACAAGTCAAGGATGTGAAATATGAAGAAGCAAAACAAACCCAGCCAAAAAAGCCGAAACAAAAAAACAAACAAACAAACAAACGAAAAATCAAAAAGTATAAAGATAGTGTAAGGAGTCTCTGGGACAACTTCAAGCATACCAATGTCAGACTTATAGGGGTAGCAGAAGAAGAGAAAGAGAAAGATATTGAAAACCTATTTGAAGAAATAATGACAGAAAACTTCCCCCACCTGGTGAAAGAAATAGACTTCCAAGTCCAGGAAGCGCAGAGAACTCCAAACAAAAGGAACTAAAGAAGGACCAAACCAAGACACATCATTATTAAAAAGCCAAGAGCAAAAGACAAGGAGAGAATTTTAAAAGCTGCAAGAGAAAAGCAGTTAGTTACCTACAAGGGGGAACCCATACGACTATCAGCTGATTTCTCAACAGAGACTCTGCAGGCCAGAAGGGAGTGGCAAGAAATATTCAAAGTGATGAACAGCAAGAACCTACAGCCAAAATTACTTTACCCAGCAAGGCTATCATTCAGAATTGAAGATCAGATAAAGAGCTTCACAGACAAAAAAAGCTAAAGGAGTTCATCACCACCCAACCAGTATTATATGAAATGCTGAAAGGTATCCTTTAAGAAGCGGATGAAGAAAAAGTAAAGATAAAAATTATGAACAACAAATACATATCTATCAACAAGTGAACCTAAAAATCAAGTGAATAAAAAATCTGATGAACAGAATAAACTGGTGAATAGAATAGAATCAGAGGCATAGAAAGGGAGTGGACTGACAATTTTCGGGGGTAAAGGGTGTTGGGGGTATGGGAAGAGAATGGACAATGATCGTACACCTATGGATGAGGACAGTGGGGGCGGACAGAGGGTGGGGTGGGAAATGGGAGGAGGGGAGCTATGGGGGGAAAATAGAGGAACAACTGTAATAATCTGAACAATAAAGATAAATTTTAAAAAAATCAATGGGAATTTTTTCTCTGGTGATGATTAACAACAAAAAAAAAGACATTTTTTTTTAAAGGAGGAACAGGAGTCTCAGGAAAAGAATGTGGGGATAGGCAGTGCCTCCTTTTCCACAGCAGTTATATCATCTAGGAATGTATTCCCAAACAACCTGCTTAATTTAGCTTACTTTTGAACTTTATATAAATTAATTCAAATTCTATGTACTTTCTCTTACTTTTTCCCCAAGTTTGGGTTTGAGACTCACCCATGTTGATAAATTGGTTGCAGTTCATTTATATTCATTGTCATATCCTATATAATAAAAGGCTACTATGCAAATCAACCAAACAGCAGAACAACTATTAGCTATGATGCACACTGACCACCAGGGGGCAGACACTCAATGCAAGAGCTGCCCACTAGTGATCAGTGCACTCCCACAGAAGGAGTGCCACTCAGCCAGAAGCTGGGCTTACGACTGGCAAGCATAGCAGCGGTGGTGCTAGCCTCTCCTGCTTCTGCAGTAATGCTAAAGATGTCCAACTAACAGCTTAGGCTTGCTCCCCGCTCAGGCCAGCCAGAAAATTGTGGGGAGTGGGCCTAAGCCAGCAGTCAGACAACCCCTGAGGACTCCTGGACTGTGGGAGGGTGCAGGCCAGCCGGGCTGAGGGATCTCCCCCCTGCTGAGTGCACAAATTTTGTGCACTGGGCCTCTAGTAGTTTTATAAAACTATCGCTGCTTATTTATTTATCCTAGTGTTAAGGGATCTAGAGGTCTTGTTTATTTAGTTTTTCTTTCTGCTATCTGCTGCTATAAACACATCTTCCAGTATGCACACACACCTAGGAATAGGATTTCTAGATTGTGCGCATGATGTACTACTTTACAAGGTGGTGTGAAATGGTTTCCACAGTGATGGTAATAATTCCCCTCCCATGGTGTGCCCATTACAACCCTCACCAATATTCTGTCTTTTCAGAACTTAAATATTTTTAGCAACCTGATGGTTTAAGTGGTAGCTATTTTTAATCTTTACTTTCTTAATTATTAATAAAGATGAGCATTTCATAAGTGTATAGGTTATTTTTGACTCAAGGTCTGTCCTCAACACTGTTTCTTAAATTAATAAATAAACAAATACTCAAACAACATTATGTAAATTCTATTAAATTGCAGTGTTACAACAAAAGCCTACTATTTTTCTTAGAGTACCAAGAATTTTAAAAACTAGCTCTGGCCAGTTTTCTCAGTGGTTAGGCCGTTGACCTGCTGACCAGGTTATAGGTTCATGATTTCCTTAGGTTCTACAAATCAAAACTTATTTTTCCAATACTGACGCTAAACTACTGTGGTAGACCCTTACAATTACTTCCTCCTTCCTGTTTTCACACAATCGTGTTCTATCTCATCACTTTTCCTCATTACTCTGAACACATAAAAAGCATGTAAAAAGCCATTATTTTGAATTTACATTTTTCAAATAATCTTCATATGTTTAACACTATCCACAGAGTCAAAATAACCCATACTGGGTTTTTTTAATTAAAGACACATTTTAAAATAAACTTAATGGTTCAGTCATTAGAATCTTCTGTTTGTTCTTTACACTTTTAACATTTGGGAACAGTTATGCTCTTTCCACTACAAATTTTATGTATATTTCTAGGAATACTATTTTCATAAATATATGTTTACTATTTGAATTAATCCCATTGTGTTTTTCTGCCATACTTAATATTATGCAATTTAAATAAAGAAGGAAATGTGCTTAATTAACCATTTTAATGAAAGTAGTAAAAAATAGCAATTTCTAGAGAAATAAATGAAAGAACCAAGTCAATGGAATCATGCTGACACCAAGTCTAATAGTTCTATTTATTCAGGCATGATCATATCACCCTTTACATGCAAACAAAGCTTCCCCTTTGAGGCCACAATGCTTTTTCTGAGTTAGCCCTTCCCTCCATAAAACACAGAGCGTGAGAGATTCTTAGCCCTTCACATACTGATTTGGTTTTCATTTGCTTCCCCTTGAAAGAGTATATCATTTCCACATTTTAGACATTATTTGCATCTGCATCCATAGAGTTTAATATTAGAAAATATTCCATTTTGAAAGTGTTGTGTGTATAGATTTTTTTCAACTTTATTCTCTAAGCATTTTCCTGAGCATAAAAGAAAGATGAGTGCTGCCCACCAGAGGCTGAAATGTGTTTCATTTCCATCCTCCTACTCCTGACATTCAAACACTTCCCCTAGGGTATAAAGGCGGCTGCAAAACCTCTGGGTACTTCATTGCCATTCTGTTACTTTGAGTAATTATTGGTATTGCCCTCTCTAAGACACTAGTCATTCCATGGAATGAGTTGTAAGTAGAGTTTTAATTCTGTTCCCAGAACTCCAAGCTTCACGCTCACTGCCAAGAGCTTCTTCCAGGAGGAATAACGTAGATATTTTGAAAACACAGTGGATAATCCTATGAGTAAAGGGGCATTAAAAAGAAACAGAGATGCCCTGACCAGTTTGGCTCAGTGGATAGAACATCGGCCTGTGGACTCAAGGGTCATAGGTTCGATTCCAGTCAAGGGCATGTACATTGGTTGTGGGCACATACCCAGTTGGGAGTGTGCAGGAGGCAGCTGATCGATGTTTCTCTCTCATTGATGTTTCTAGCTCTCTATCTCCCTCCCTTCCTCTCTGTAAAAAATCAATAAAATATATTTTTTTTAAAAGAAAAAAACAGAGATGAGGGGCAAAGCTCTCCTTTGCCCTGAGTACCTAATGTGAGGTGCTGATGTGAGACATTGATGACTTTTTCAAATTGACCACCCTCACACCCTCTTTTCAAAATACTAGTCCACTTGGTATCTTCCTTATGTTTAATCTAGTGAAGTAATCTTTCTAATCTGATTCCAGCATCCTGAAACAGTACTCAGGTTTTTAAAGTGTTTAATGTGTTTTATTTCACCCCAAATTATTGAATACTACCAATTAAAGCTAGTGCAGAATTAGTTAATTATTTTATTTACTATTTGGTAATATGGATATAGATGTTGAAAAAGAAACAATTTTCTATGTGCTTTTTATATTAATTATGTCAATACATCTTTTTAGAAAAAGCATTTTGTTACTTCATGGTTTGATAATTCTTTATACTGGTATGGGTGTCTGTAAATTACAGTAGTTTACACACAACTTATATACACACACACTCCCATAAGAAAGAAATCCTATTGGCTGGGCAAAACCTCTGCATGTTACATATTATCATAATTTCCATTGGAATAATTTAATTACTTGGATTTTTTATTATTTTATTATGCTGGTGTTTTTCAACCCTGTGAAGGAATTTTATGACTATTTTGTTTCAAGTTACCAAATAACTTTGGTGGTTATCAGATAATTTTGTGTTTTTGTTCTTGTTTGTAGTGAATAATTCTCCTACCATTGACAAGTAACCTGTAAAATGAATTTTAAAATCTCTCAACTACAAGATATTGCATCAAAACTTGGACCTATAAACTCCAGGAAAATAATGAATTTAGATGCATCTCAATAGCTTGTAGAATAATTAGATGGAAGATTTTGTAATTTCACTGGATCAATTCTATTCGCTAGTGAAAATAATGATAAGAGGTTAATACAGAACAGCCCCCCAATGATCAATAAGAAAGACAACCCAGTCTTTAGGGGGAGGTGTCAATTGAGCACCTATAGCAGACTTGACACCAAGTACTTTTATCTGATTACTAGGGCCCAGTGCACAAAAATTTGTGCACTTGGCAGGGGTTGGGGTGTCCCTTATCCTGGTTTGGGATGTGCCCTCTCACAGTTTGGGACTCTGGAATCCATTGGGGCACACAGCACACATGGAGGCCATGCCTCCATGCGTGCTTTGCACCCCGTTTGCACCGATTTCCAGGCCTTAGCCTCCGGGCAGAGCTGGCTCGGTCCCTCCGCCCCAAGGCTGCCTTGCCGCCTGAAATCCATCGAGTCTATGCCTCCGTGAGTGCCCGTGCCCCCCACGATCACAGATCTACTTCCAGGCCGCAGGGCAGCCTGGGGGCCTGGGCTGGCTCGCTCCCCTAGCCCCCTGCTGCCCTGCCGCCATCACTGGCCAGACCTGCTCCTCACGCCAGCGGCCACAGGCCAGCTGGCTCCTCCCCCTCCCAGGTTGCGCCTCGGGCCAGGTTGTTCCTCCCCTCCTGGCTCCCCCAAGGCAGAGGTCTTCCATCTGCCTTGCAGGACTCCAGTGCCGCACACTACTTCTCCCAGGGCTGAGACCTCCTCCATCTTGGCTGGGCTAATTTGCATATAGCCACTCTGATTGGCTGGTGGGCGTGGCTTACCCCATCCTGAAGAAACAGTTAATTTCAATATTACTCATTTATTGGTTAAGATTAGCCATGCCTGTCTTACGAGTTTCTCTAACCATTCCTATTTAGGAATATGCCTAAGTAATCCATTTTAATTTCCTAAAAATGATCTATCCAAATGACACAAAAGAGGAGTGACAAGACTGGGAATAGCAAATTGAGAACTGTTTTTTTTTTTTTTTGCTCTTTAGACTTTGTTCCTAGCAAGGGTTAATGCCTCGAAAAGAGTATATGCCAATTTTCTATTTTCGTGGCATTATTGTTCTGGCTGGGAAGAGAAGGAATGGAGATGAGAGTGATGCAGGTGAAACCAAGTTAAACGTGAATCAGGTCTCAGTCACTCAGCAACTATAAAGCGACATGGCCACAGGGACCTTCGCTGTTGTAGTGAGCTCGATGCTCAGGGCCTAGGATACTGCCTGGTACATAGTAGCAATAAACTGAGGTGTGGACTGTCCTGACTATGACTTTGCTTGTGAACGTGACAGCATGTGAAAGATGGCAAGTTCATTTGACCTAAAGTCCAAACAGCCAAACACATTCTAGAATGTCACAGAGCTGTTAACTGAGGACTCGTGAACATTTTTAGTGATTGATAAACAACTCTCCTCCCTCTACTCCTCTGGCTTCCAAATCCTTTATCACATTTGGAAACCATTTCTGATTCTCTTCCTACCAACACTAATGCTACTGTAATGGCACCACTAGTGCTTAACTTTTAACATGCTTATTTTGGAAATATTTTCATTCCTGGTTTTCCTATGCACAATTATTTCTTACTTCTATTTAATATATTCGAATTCCATTATCACCAGGTATGTGATAAAGTGCTGAGAGTATAAATATGCATGAAACATGGCTCATTCCTCAAGGACCTCACAAGCCAGGGTGCTTAAGATACACTTGCCATATTGAAAAATAAATGCTAGCACAGGAAGCAGCAAAGCAAGAACTTGTATTCTGGGGGCCACACTTCATTGTGCTGACTATAATACACTACAATTTGTACCTCTGGAATCCAAGTTTCATTGTACTGATTACCCCATATCGAGCTGCCTCTTACGTCAGTCTCTTTACTATCCCTCCTCTTCTTATCCCCCGGCATACCCTTTGGTATGAGGTAAAAGAAATCCAAAATTACTTAGAGCTTAGATACTCTTTTAAAAAAATATATGCTCATTGATTTCAGAGAGGAAGAGGGAGGGAAAGAGAGAGAGAGAAACATCAATGATGAGAATCATTGATAGGCTGCCTCCTGGGTACCCTCTACTGGGGATCAAGCCCACAACACAGGCATCTGCCCTGAATGGGAATCAAACCATGATCTCTTGGTTCATAGGTCCACACTCAACCATTGAACCACACTGGCTGGGCTTAGATACTCTTTAGTAAGATAGCTTTTACATTCTAAAGTTTCTTCCCATGATCAATGAAACCTTACAATTTGATATAGTGACCTTGTTTTCTATGTTTTAAGAAATTCAGAATTGCTCTTGTGTTAAGGGAGATCTAAGGCATAACTCAAGCTGATTCAAATAGGTTTTTTACTGAAGAAGCAATTAACTCAACAGAAATGTGTTCCCATAGCTATTACAAGACTTCTGTTGTTTAAGTATATCCCTAGCAACCACATAAGAGCCTTCACCAAAGAAATAATATCAGGGTTATATATTTCCCCTTAAATCTGCTAGATCATTCAAATACTTAATCTGCAAAATCCTATCAAGATTTAAATATCTTTATATTGATTTGTCTGAATTGAGACTACCAACTTGTAGGTTTTAATAATGCGCTCTGCTAACTAGACCCCCAAACTTAAATTGTGAGTTTAAAACAACCTTGTAAAAACTAATAGGTGCCACTTATGTACACTAAGTCTTATCTCCGGTTTCATAAAGATTCTTTATCCAACAGCATCATTCATATAAAAGGAATATGTTTGTTTTGAGTTTTGTCCTCTCCACATTTGTGGTAACTATTCACTCCTCATTATTAATATTATAATACAGAAAGGGTACTCCTCTGGAGAACGGTGTGTCTACTGTGGCTGGAAAAACATGAGATTTTGCTTACAAAGAATTAGCTACCGAAGCAATAAACTGGTTTTGAACTGTACAAGCTTCCCACAAAATGTTTCTGGGTTTTTCGACCTTGCTTTTCCTTTGGGTACACAGAATTCAAGGACATGAATATGAACCATTGCTGACATAAAGTTCTTAGGCTTTACTTACTGAATTCATCCTTGCCCTGTTTCTGAGCTGCTGCTGCCCTTCCATAGTGTGAAAATAATTTAACTACAAAGCTTCAAGGCCAATCTCACTTTCTTCCAGCTCCGGTGAATTTTAAAGTTATTTTGACAGAGTGGCAGTGTAGGTAGAGCACAGGAGGTTTATCTCGGTGCAGCGGCTGATGCAATGCTGTGAGCACACTCCAGCAGTTCAGATCTTTCTGGCAAACCAGGAAGATGGCAACGCCCGCCTGAGCCCCTTTTAGAGCCACGTACACAGTACCCCAACCTTCATCTTCATTGGCTCCCTAAGAAGACGTTCCATGATTGGCCACCTCTGCTATAAATACTGCTGTACTTCCTCAATAAAATTAGACCTGCGTCACAGAACCTGGTCTCTGGAGTCGTGCATGCAAGTGTCCCAGCGCTAGGGGCTCCGTCATCCTCACCCCTGGGAGACTCCCTGCTTCACGGCAGGAGGCTATATATCCTTTAATCTTTTGGGCAGCCTTTCATATTTTAAATGTTTTATATATTTAATTTGTCATTCTTCTCTGAAACAAAGTAGTAGGAAATAAAATTGGCCATGGAATTCAAAGTCACAGAATAGCTATAGTCTTTGGCCATGTGACAATTGTCTTTTATATAGATTCTCTCCCAGACAGCAGAATAGAAAGGTAACCTTATTTGTAAATATAGGGAACTAATCAGAGTATGCATTGCCTCTGAATTTGAAGAGTTCATTTCTTCTGGGTTGACGAGTTCTTAGAACTAATTCTATGGAATCTTGTTTCACTTTGCTTCCTGCACAATTAATTATGTATCTTGGTTCAGTAACTGAAACATACTAAGTTTTCACATATTTGAAGAATGAACAAATTAATAAAATAAAATCATAGCATTATGGAATATATAAAGGCCCCCTAAAATAACGATTTAACCAACAAGAGGGTAGCTTTTAGTGTGGCTAACTTTCTACTAGAAAAGAGGGTGTAGAAATACCAGATGTTTTTACTTAGGTCATTGTGGTGGCCTGAAAATAATTATTTCCTCTTTTGAGGGCTTGAGGACATGTGGTCAAGAAAAAATTTTGAATGCCTTGTAGCTCTAGTGGAGACACATATAATGGTGTATCTATCATCAAGGCACCTTGGGGTAAACACTTGGTAGCTTATGAACATAGCAATGCCACACTGTGCAATGTACCTTGTAGAACATAGGCTGAAAAATCTGTATTAAAGAGATAGGAACCCACCATTTTTAAAGTCACTGGTTTGAAAAAATTAACATTTAAATTAAAAGTAAACAAAAGCTGACCATATCCAGACCACATCCATGCCTTACTTGCAAGTTATTTTCTAGTAATAGGTTCATCCTGTAAGCAATTCATAAAGACATTTTTAATGAAATGCATAGTGACATGTTGGGTCGCAAGAGATCTGAAGGTCTTTTCAACTGACACTTTTCACAGGAAAACTCTCTATTTCTTCTTTATAATTCATTAAGCATGTATTTGGGGGTGAGGACACACCGCGATGCACATCTATTGTTGAAAATAACAGTTTTTGTTAGGAAGTGCTGAGTTTTTATCGCATTATCGGAGATGTGAAAGATGTTGAGCCACGAGTGAACCCAACCCAATGAAAATATTATTTCCTTTGAAGGGCTTCAAAAATCCAAGTCAAATCCTGACCAGATGTTTTAATGACATATTGAATGTGAGAAAATAAGTTAAGTGTACTAAATTAAGGGGGGGCCAATCATTAAACATTTTTCTAGATTTTTCCATTCAATAACAAATTGTTCATTACATACCAATACAATTGATTTTCGTATGCTGAACTTGTATTCTATGACCTTGCTAAACTCACTTTTCTGTTGTAACATCTTTTTTTGTAAACTCTTGGTAGAGTTTTCATAGACAATCATATCCTCGTTGAATAGAGAGTTTTCTCCCTTTCCATTCTGTGTGGTATTTATGTACTTATTTACTTTTACTTTCTCACCTTTTTTATACTTACTTTACACACTTTTAATCACTTACTTTTACTTACTTGTCTTATTGAGTCATTAAGACCATTATGATGATGTTGGACTACTAGTGATGTTTAGAATGTGTATACATTCCTATTTTTCAATCTTAAGAGGAAGAATTCAGTCTTTCATAATTAAGTATTTTTTTATATCCCCTTATTGGGTTCAGAAAAAGTGACTGCTTTCTCTAGTTTATCAAGAGTTTTATCATGGCCCTGACCGGTTTGGCTCAGTGGATAGAAGATCAGCTTGTGGACTCATGGGTCCCAGGTTCAATTCCGGTCAAGGGCATGTACCTTAGTTGCAGGCACATCCCCAGTGGGGAGTGTTTAGGAGGCAGCTAATCGATGTTTCTCTCTCATCGATGTTTCTAACTCTCTATCCATCTCCCTTCCTCTCTGTAAAAAATCAATAAAATATATATTTTTAAAAATCAATAAAATAATATTTTTTAAAAAGACTTTTATCATGAATTGATGTTGAATTTTGTCAAAACTTCTGTATAAACATGATCATGTGGATTTTCTTTAGACTGAGATACTGATTGCATTGGCTTTGAATATTAAACCAGGCTTACTTTACCTGGATAAATTCCACTTGATCTTGATGTCATATATTTTTAATTATTGATTTTAATTTTTGTTAGGGATTTTTGTATCTATGTTCATGAAAAATAATAGCCTATGATTATGTTTTCTTATAATGTCTTTGTCTCATTTTGTTAAAAGGGTAACTCTGACTTCCTAAAATGAATCAAGAAGTGTCCTCTTTTATGTTAACGAGTATTTGTAGAATTGATATGATTTCTTTTTTGAATGTTTGGTATAATTTTTTAAATATCTAAATCAATTCCACTCCACTAAACATAATCTAAAGCCAACAATTTTATGTAAACCAGCACAATTGGCACACCAGAAATGCTATGTGACAACCACCTTTTTTAGTAGAAATGCTTAATGTTTCAAAAATGTCACTTCTTCAATTGACTTTTGGTTTTATTTAATTTAAATCTAAGTTGAAATAGTGTTTTACAAGGAAATTGTCAGTTGATTCGAAGTTTAAGTAGAAGAACAAAGGATAGTCAAAGCTTGATGAAGAAAGATAAAAAGATGACATGATGCCACCACAAAATAGTAATGTTTACTCTAAAACTGTAATATTTAAGACAATGTTCTATTGGCATAAGGTAGACACACTGACTAATGAGAAAGGTCAGAAACAAATCCATACATATGAAAAATGAAAGTAATGACCAAAATAGATTATAACTCCCTGAGAAAAGGTTGAGCCCTTAAAAAAAATAATTCTGGGACCAGTGATGATAAGACCATATGGAAAAACTAAAATTTAACTTCTGCCTTATACTATTTATAAAAATTAATTTCCAATAGATGAAAGGCAAATGTGAAAGGAAAAATTTAAGAAACCATAAACTATTCATAACATTGAGTAGGAAAGTCTGCATAAATTAGATACAAGAAAAAATGCTGACAAAGTAATTTGATTAATAAGGTTACATTAAAATTAAGAATTCCTGTTATTCTAAAGACAGTAAGTAAAAATACAGACTAAAACTGAGGCAAGTTACTTGCAGTAAAAAACTAACAAAGGAATAGTGTAGCCATAATACATCAAAATTGATAAGTATAAAATTGATAAGTATAAATCGATCAATATAATAACTATAAATTGATAATATAAAAGATAGCCAATAGAAAAATCAGCAACAATAAAATATTCCACACAAGAGGGAATGTAAATGTGAATAAATATAAGAAAAAATGCACAGGCTTAGTTGCAATCACTTAAGTTCAAATTAAGATTACAGTGAAATAGCATTTTATTTTTTATTTGAGAGAAAAAGAGTGAAACACCAATGTGAGAGAGAAACAATAATTGGTTTCCTCCCATATGTGCCCCAATCAGGGATTGAACCTGCAACCCAGGTAGGTGCCCTAAGCAGAAATTCACAACCTTTTGGTGTAGGGAACAATACTCGAACAAACTGAGCTTCCCAGCCAGGACAAAATACCATTTCATACCCAATATACTGGCAAAACATTAAATTGTGTTTTTTGTTTCAATTATCACTCCAGTGAAACCAAAAAACTGTTCCTTGACTTCCTGTAAGAAAACATGTTTAAAAGTAGATATTTTTAATATTTTGGTCACATATATGTAAATATATATCATATCTATACTAATTATAGGGTAATATGCTAATTAGACCAGATAGATGGGATGTCTTTCAGACATCCTTCTGGACAAAGCCACAGTGGCTGCAAGGGCCGAGGAGGACCAGCAGCCACAGCAGTGGCAGTAGCAGTGGGGTGATGGAGGTGGCGCTTTCCCGTGATCGGCTCAGTTGCCTCCTACAGATGGAGGCCAGACTGCAGCTTAGCCCCTCTCCTCATAGGGAGTGGGCTTAAGCCGTCAGTAGGACATCCCCTGAGGGCTCCTGGACTGTGAGAGGGGGCAGGCCAGCTGAGGGACCCCTCCCCAGTGCACAAATTTTCATGCACCATGCCTCTAGTGTATCATAATTTAAAGGAACATGATTTGAGTCTTATTTTTTAATTACATAACATAATAAATTAAAATATATTCTTTTTACTAAAGTTTCAAATATTCATCAAATTCAAAAGGGACTGACCACCAAGAAAAAAATAAGCATCACTGTTCTATTTAAGAGATATATCATCTCTTACTGAATGAATTTTAATCAGCTACTTACTTCACCAATGCAAAAAAATATATAAGAGGTATCTTTTATGGCTGAAGAATTATAAACTGTGATCAATTACTTGCTGTTTATATTTTCTGTGCAAAGGTCTAGTCTCCTAAACTGTATAGAAATCCCCTCCCCCTCTTCAGAACAACTTAGGTATTTCACTTCTTTAAGATAACTCCCCTAGAACTGAACCTTGAGCTAGGTTAGCAAGATAACTCTGGTGCCCCTAGCAACTGCCCAGATGCTTCTGTCACAAATCACACTAGATCTTCTAGTAGTTATTGACAGGTACTTGTTAACTGATTAAATAATTTCTATTCAATGCTGTCAATTTAACTCCATATTTAACACATAGAAAAGAATGCCAGTTTTTTAATATGTTAAAATAAAAGTTTCTTATTGTTTTGTTTTTGCTTCTGCTTTTATTATCTACTAGGGGCCTGGTGCATGAAATTCGTGCACGGGTAAATTGGGGTGAGGGTGCAGATGGGGGAGGAGGAGGGCAAGTGGGGAGGTCCCTCAGCTGGACCTGGACTTCATCCAATTTGGGAGCACTCAGGAGAAGTGCTACTGATGGCTTGGACCCACTGCACCTGGTTCTCTGCTCTCTGCCGGGCCTGTCTGCTCCACACTACGGAGATGGGCAAGCAGGTGCTGCTGGGCGATGCCTGCGGGGTCCTTGATGGCTCCAGCCCCCTCATCCCCTCCTTGGCAGCCATGGCCCCAGTCCAGCATAGGCCAGGGTAGCAACTGGGGATTCCCGGGTGGGTCTGTCTGGCTACGGCCCCTGATTCCCAGGTCCATAGCCCTGCTGGTCTAGGGCCCGCCAGTCCAGCAACTGGGATTCCCGGGTGGGTCTGGGTGGCCACGCCACCCCCTTCCCAGGTGCGGCCCTGCTGCCTGAAATTGATCGCGGCTCGCTCCTCCCGCCCCTCACTCCGCCCCTCCACTGTGGCCTGCAGGAAGGCAACAGATGGCGAAGGCGGCGGACGCAGGGAGGCAACTGTGTCCACCATCGCCGCCATGGGTGCTTTCCGGTGGAGGTGCGGGGCTGCAGGCAGCTCGCTCCTCCCACCCCCCACCCCACCCCTCCCGTGTGGCCTGCAGGAAGGCAACAGATGGCAGCGGGGGACACAGGGAGGCGGGCCTCCCTGTGTCCGCCGCCGCCATCTTGGCTGGGTTAATTTGCATACCGCCGCTCTGATTGGATGGTGGGCGTGGCTTACCCTGTCTCAGAGAAACGGTTAATTTTACTATTTCACTTTTATTAGTTTAGACTAGAGGTCCAATGCATGAATTCATGCACCAGTGGGGTCTCTCAGCCTGGCCTGTGGGGTCGGGCTAAAACAGGCTCTCCAACATCCCCTGAGGGGTCCTGGATTGTGAGAGAGCACAGGCCAGGCCAAGGGACCCCACCAGTGCACGATGGGGGCTGGGGAGGGACGCAGGAAGTTGGCCAGCCAGGCAGGGACTGAGAGAGGGCTTCAGGGGATGGCTGGCCTGTCTCCCTCAGTCCTAATCAACTGGACCCCAGGAGCAAGCTAACCTACCGATCAGAGTGCCTGCCCCCTGGTGGTCAATGCACATCATAGCAACTGGTTGATTGGTTGACTATCTGCCCCCTGGTGGTCAGTGAACATCATAGTGAGCGGTTGAGCAGCCTTAGCATATCATTAGCATATTATCCCTTTGTTTGAACAGATGACTGGATGACCGGACATTTAGCATATTAGGCTTTTACTATATAGAATTTAGCAGTTTGACTTTGGATGCAAATAGGGTAACTTTCTTGCATTAATGGAATCATTATCCCTCAATTTTTCTTGACACATTTATTATAAATGAGGATTAGTTATTACATGAACAAATACTATATAAACCTTCCAAAATTTCTCATTAGTTTGCAGCATAGCCCCCTTTTCATGACAGAAAAATTATTCATGGTTATTAAGCATAAATCTTAAGGTTATCTGTGATTTACTTCCAATAGTTCTTTCCATTTTTTCTAGCAATCATAGAAATATGATTCAAATCATGATTATATCTAGAGAAAATAATTTCAAATATGGAAGAATATAAAGTCTAGATTTAGCACCTATCCTAAACCAACTTTATTCAGGGGGCACACATTTTGAGACGAGAGTTGTGACACAGCTTTAAAGGTAGCCCTTGAGCACAGTAAGATGTTTAGGGAGCCGTTTATTTTCACAGTTCATCATAATGAGTAGTGTTGCCTTATTGGCTTTATAGGGAACATTTTATCCACCCCATAAAAAATCTTATTTCGCCCCCTCTCTTTAAGCAAGGGCTGATGATTAGACATTGAATTTTAATGAGTGTAAGAATATACAAGTTCATGGAGATTAGAGGCTTTCCTTTGCAAGGTCCCCTTCTAGCTTTAGGAAAACTTTTCTAACACTTTCCAGCATAATATATCACCAGTGCCCTGACTTTCATTCACCAAATAACTCCATTAATTACCAGCAACCAGACTTCACTTCCTCGCGATGTTTTGTGCACCTGGTTTACAGACGGGCTGGAGTAACAGAAGCAGACAGAGCACAGCCAGACTGCAGCACAGGCCAGAAGGTTGGCTACTCTCGACTAATTTTATGTGTCTGTGGAAAATAGAGCTTTGGATTTCAACCAGCTGAAGTTACTGTTTGCTGTGCTCTCTATTCAACACCAATGTTGTTCTGCACAAAGACAAGACAAGAAAAGTGCATTTTCAAGATGTTGACCAACTTGCAGTTAGTTGCAGTTCTACTCAAATAACTATGGACTCATATGTTGAAATAGAAACAACATGGATCAAAACCTCCCAATGATTTGGAACATTGTCACTGATTTTGCATATTAACAACATGATATTATTCTAGTAATAATTTCATAATAAAGACTGAGGGCAACTTTGAAAAAATAAACCCAAAACAATGTTATCATATTCTGCACTTTTATTTACCATTTTGGTCTGTATTAGTTCAAGGAGTCAAAATGTTTCCTTATAGTGAGTCTTGAATGATTTCTGTGCATGTGACATGAGCTACATGTCTGCACATGCCCAATAAATATTGGGTTAAAGAATGATGTTTGTTTTTATTGTGAAATCAGACTCTCTTCACCTCTATTTCTCTCACATGAACATGTTTTTTCATATTCAGGGGAGGTTTCTTGACAAGGAACTAGCCACATCAACCTGTCTTTGGGTCTTGCTTCCCTGGGATCTCTCTACCCCCCCAGCCCCGGATAAAACTAGTGATGGTGTTCTAAAGAACTGTGCTAGGACAGGACTCTTTTGGGTATGAGCAGCAAGCTCTCTGCAAGAGTATGGGAAGAATACATTCCCTGTTGTGACTGGGGAATAGGGTGGAGGATGGTAACATGGGGTTAAAGATACAGATGGGGCAGACAGCCTGGCATATTTCCTCAAAATTCTCCAGCACACTGCCCAGCAGGGTGTGGCTCAGCGGTTCAGTGTCGATCTAAGAACCAAGAGGTCACCAGTTTGATTCCTGGTCAGGGCATATGCCCAGGTTGTGGGCTCCATCCTCAGTATGGAGCATGCAGGAGACAGCCAATCAATGATTCTCTCTCATCATTGATGTCTCTCTCTCTCTCTCTCTCTCTCTCCCTCCCTCCCTCCCTCCCTCTCTCCCTTCCTCTCTAAAATCAATAAAAATACATTTTTTTAAAATTCTCTAGCACAGTTGAGTTGCAGTTGATAATTACAGACTCTTCTCAGGTATTTTACAAAAATTGTTACTCTAACTTTAGAATTCCAGAATAAAATGCAAAACGATCTAGGAACTCTTATAGGAGTTTTATATGCTGTCTTTGTCCCTGTGGATCTCAATTTAGGGAGGTCTCGGATTACATAAACCATACCCAAGTGCCTTCAGGGCCACTGTAGGGCACCCCAGGGAACTACCAGAATCTTCCCATAATAATAGCAACACAGTGATTGGCTCATTTATTTTACCTTCCATAACGCCATCAAGAAAAATGGATGAGGATATTCAGGGTGATTGATTTCATGAGAGGGCCAGGGAGAAAGGGGGACATGATAAAGATGTTTAAAGCTAAAGAAAACTGAAGTTTAAAATTTTTTTCTCTTTTGTAGATGTGTCTACTTAATTTTAAAAATAAGTAGCTTGGTTCCTAAGATTACCACTTTTTTTTTTTAACCTAAAGTAAGAACAACTATAGAGGTAGAAAAGTTTCTTGGCTACACAACAAAATAAAAACTATAGCATTTTCTCTAATATCAACTTCATCATTGAAGAAATAATTGGAATTTTTCTCCAAGCGAACAGACTTTGATAGAAATGTCAGAAGATTTTTGCTAACTTTATCTTTTAATCTTGGTCTTTGTGGCAATTATTCCCAGACCTTATTGTGGTTTCCTGCACAAAATTATACCCTTAAGCATAGCGGCCTTAGATTTACTACAGACCCAAGACAATAAAATTCAACAGCATAAAAAAATATGTTTTATATGTTCAGTTAACTTTACACAGAACTGGAAAATATTGGCAAGTGATGCTTAATTATGTTACTCGTGTCTTTAACAGACCTCAAAAACTGCCAACCTCAATAGAGATTACTAATTTCTAGTTATTTACAGATAAAATAAGTATTTATGTTATTACTTAAAGACCTCAACTAAATCTCACTGTGATTTCAAATGTTTTCTCTTTTCAATTTTATGGCATCATCATTTTGTATTTTTAACTTAAATTCTTTTCAAATATAAAATGAAGGAAAAGTTATTTTCTTTGAGACACATGAAAGTATAAATAAACTGGACATGAATAATCCTAATTTTTCAGCATTTTGATTTGGGACTTGTGTTTGTTTAACATCACTTGGATCAGAGGTCTTCCCACTGGTGGCACAGTGCCAATGCATTCAGTTTGCGTTGCTGTATAATGAATTACTCCAAAATGTGGCTGCTTGAAACAACATACATTTGGTATCACCCAGTTTCTGTGGGTCAGGAATCCAGGGGTGGCTTCGCTGAGAGTTCTGGCTCAGCTCCTCTCACAAGGCTGCAGGCAAGACATCAGGTGGCTGCAGCCCTCTTAGCATTTGGCTGAGCTTTCAGGATTGCTCACTCCCATGTGTATTGGCAAGAGTAGTCATTCCTCACTGGTTCTTAGGCTTTTCTATGGAGCCTCAGGAGTGTCCTACAACATGGCAGCTGCCTTTCCCAGAGCAAGTAATATTAGAAAGCAAAGGGAAGCCACACAGCTTTCATCACCTAGCTTCAGAAGTCACATTTCATTCCTTCCACAATATTCTATGATTGCACAAGTTATGCCTATTCAGTGTGAGATGTTGTGGATACAGCAAGCAGAAATTATTGAGATGATCTGTAACAATCCAATCCTGCTGAGAAGAAAAAATCCAATGGCAGAAAGAATCCCCGTGTACACGAAAGATGGACTGCAAGGTCATAGACAGTAAGGATTTCAACAGCAGGACTAGCTGGCAGATTTTTAATATTCACACTTTAAAACGAAGCCCAAAGGCAAGTGACTAAAACAATGTGGGATTCTAAGACATCCACCGCTTTTTATTCATTTAATTTCATTTCTCTTGCATCTTTTAATAATTGATACTGATGACCATGGCTTGGAATCCCTGCTCCCGCTAGACACTGAGAAGACACAGAATAATAGGTGTAAAAAGGGCCTCATGAAATTTTGCAAACAGAAATTAATTGAAATGATATAAATTATAAGTTGTTACCACTGGAATTGTAAACTGATACCACTCTTTGCTATCAGTCTGTGGCTATGTAACTGAAAAGGAAGATACATAAACCATAATCTGAATTTGTATACATGTAAAAGTGAAACCTCTGCTGGAAATACCGTATATATACCTTGCATGTAATAGAGACCACAAGGAGGTATAAACAAAACGCATTTTGGTCCTAGTCGGTTTGGCTCAATTGCAGTCAAGGGCGTGTGCCTGGGTTGCAGGCTGGATCCCCAGTCCGGGCACATGCGGGAGGTAACCAACCAACGTGTCTCTCTGACATCGATGTTTCTCTTTCTTTGTTTCTCTCCTCCCTTCTTCTCCCTCTAAAAATCAATGGAAAACATACCCTCGGGTGAGGATTAACAAAAAGCTTTTTTGCAGTTTCTCAAAGTCCTTCTGGGTGACTGACTCATTGGTTCCACTTCCTTTTTGACAGGAAATGTTCAAAGGGAATGTCATGGAGCTGGGTTGGCTTTGCTTCTTCTGGGCTGACTTCCTGGTTGCCTCCTAGGACACTTTATACCTGCAGAATGGAAATGTCCTTGACAGAATTCTATAATGCCCCACACATGACAACAGTGAGGTCGAATACTTTACCAGCCTAAGGCCTGCCCTTCGTGGCAGATGGCCAGGAAATGCACAGCCTTAAATTAAAGATAGACATTAGACTGCAGAGAAACAGTGAGTGTGAGTGCAAAAGATGGGAACTGACCCCAGTAGAATGGAAATAGAGTTCGAAGAGGAGGAGCAGAAAGCTGGGAGAACCGCAATAGAGAGAGAAGCTGCAGTCACACGGAGCAATGAATGTAGGGCACAGCTCCAGGTGGTGAAAAATGCAAAAAAAGAAAAAATCAAGAGAGGAAAAAAAACAACAGCAACAACAAAAAAAAACACAAAAAACGAAAAAAGAGCTCTATTCACATTTGCATCCAGCATAGTACATAGCAAAAAGTACATTGCAGAACACTAAGTTCATCTGGAGAGATCCTCTCATCCTCACAGAAACAGCATAGAAGAGCCAGGGGTGGTCCTGAAGCTATCGGTGTCTCAGGAGCCAGAAGTGGGGAGTGAAGTTAAAGAGAAATCCAGGTTTATACTGTGGGAGTGTGAAGCCTCATT
>PVJC01021364.1:0-28281 GCA_004026665.1 Murina feae | reverse complement strand
TGAGGGACCTCCTGAGTGCACAGAGCGGCTGCAGGGCGGGACAGCGCAGGACCCAGGACCCGTGATGGGAAACAGGCGGCAAGGTTGGAGGGGCACCGGGAAGCGGGTAAGAGGCGGCAGGGGGGGGTCTCAGCCTGCTTGGTGGCCGCCGAGGCCCTTTGCGGGGCATTGTGGAGTGGGAAAGCAAGGCTGCAGGGGCCGGGGTCCTGCTTGGCAGCTCCCCAGACCCCTTGGCGGCACCGGGAAGTGGGAAAGGAAGGCAGCAGGGGACGGGTGAGTGGGAAAGAGTTGGCAGCCTGCTTGGCGGCTTCCCAGGTCTCTTCCGGGGATCAGGGAGCAGGAAAAGGTTGGCCTGACCACGAGGCGGGGTTTTCCCTGCTCTCTGGTGGCTGGAGGAAGATGGGCAGTAGGCAAGCTTGGGAGGCAGGCCGCACCCAGCCCTGGCCACGCTCAAAAAAGAGAACAACATGCAGGGGAGGGCAAGAGTCTGAGAGATCAACATAGAGGGGGTGCCTGCTCCAAGCCTCCACAGTGTGCCTGGGGGCAGGTCCCCGGCAGGTAGACACACACAGGAGGACTGCTCCGAGCCTCAGATGCGGCTGGAGGCAGGTCCCCAGTGGCCACACACACACACACACACACACACACACAAAAGGCGCCTGGCAGACTGGGGCCATCATAGGACATCCACTGAGGGGTCCCAGACTGTGAGAGGGCACAGGCCGGGCTGAGGGACTCCCTCCACCCCGAGTGCACAAATTTTTGTGCACCGGGCCCCTAGTATATATATAAAGAGCTTTCTCACTCCCCGGCCATCATGGCAGCTGCATTTGGTTGGGAGATGTCCCACACTTGAGACAAGAAGATGGTGGCCACAAAGAAGACAAAAAAATCATTGGAGTTGATAAACTCTAGGCTCCACTAGCCGTTATGAAAAGTTGAAAGTATGCCCTAACTGATAGAGCGTCAGCCTGTGGACTGAAGGGTCCCAGGTTCAATTCCGGTCAAGGGCATGTACCTTGGATGCAGGCACATCCCCAGTAAGAGTTGTGTGCAGGAGGCAGCTGATCAATGTCTCTCTCTCATACATGTTTCTAACTATCCCTCTTCCTCTTTACAAAAAATCAATAAAATATATTTTTTTAAAAGAAAGTATGGGCTGAGGTACAAGCAGACACTGAAGATGATCCAACAAGGCAAAGCAAAGCTGGTCATCCTCGCCAACAACTGCCCAACCTTGAGGAAATCTGAAATAGAGTGCTATGTCATGTTGGCCAAGACTGGTGTCCATCACTACAGTGGCAATAATATTGAGTCGGGCGCAGCGTGAGGAAAATGCTACATGGTGTGCACAGGCTATCATTGACCCAGGTGATTCTGATATCACGAGACGCATGCCAGAACCGAGTGGTGAAAAGTAAATCATGGCAAATTTTTCTTTAACAAAATTGGCCAGAGCGAGGTTAAAAAGAATAAAAATAGTAGTAATGGTAGTTCACCATAACTGAATAAGCATCAGTCATACTAACTCCTTGATTTTTTTCTGTCTCTAGATTTTTATGCCCTAGACTGAATATGTTGGAGCTGAGCCTTAAAAGTATACTTGCTTTTACCTTAGTTGCATGCAAATTCTGCTATACAGCTTCGATTTGACATTAAACCCCGCCCCCCTTCCCGGAACCAACCTTTAACCTTGCACTAACATGGTTTGACGCAGGTCTTCAGCTGGAGAAGCTGAAGTCCGGAGAGGGTTAGTGTCTTCTGGATTAGAAGTGTGGCATTTGGCTCTGGAATGAAGACGTCCCGAAGTTGTGTCTGGATTCTTCCTAGCTGTGTGTCCTTGGACAATTTACCCAACCCTTCTGAGCCTGCTTTCTCCTCTCTCCAATAGGGATAACCATACTGCTTAAGAGTTAGAATTAAATGAGAGAATTGAATGAGAATATGTCCAGACCATGCTTAGCGCGTTGCTTGGCACAAGGGCGCGATTAATAACGCCCAAAGTCACAGCTCGTCACTAACAGAACCCAGGATAAGGCCCGGGTGCCCTCATTCCTTCCCTGGAGTTTTTCCCATCACGTCACGCGGAATGCTTCTCGGAACCGGACGCGTAACACGCCCGGCTGACTCCGTTGCTAAGGACGCCGGAGGAACGGCCTGCACGACAGCTACCGCAGGTCTCCGCCGGAACTGCGCCTGCGCGGACGTCCTCCAGAGCTGGGGCGCCTGCGCACTGGACGCCGCGCGTCCTCTCGGACTTACCCAGTAGGCAACGCTTCAGTCTCGGGTCAAAATGGCGGGCAGGCCTGCCGGTAGGTAATTGGTGTCCTAACTGCTGGGCATCGCTGCGCCCAGCCTTTTATTCTCGCAGCGGCTTGCTTCTCCTCCTCTGCTCTCTCTCCGGGGCCGGGTCGCGGCAGAAGGGAAGGGAGGCTGTGGTCCAGCGTGAAGGCGCGCTGCCCTTACGCAGTGTCCGGAACTAGTGTCCCGCCTGCCCGCTGGCGACCCCAGCCGGGCTCGCCTAGGGATCGGGGTGCGGACCGGCTGTTGGTGAAGGTGCCCGCGGCGGCTCGGGCACCCCTGGCGCCCCATCTGCCTGCGCTGGGCATTCCCTGCGCTTGGCCTTGGGAGAGTTCAAGGGCACGAGGACATGACCGGGTGACGTCCAGCCGGAAGGCGCCGAGTGCTTGCCGGGAGCCGAGTGCCCTCGGGGGCATCAGCGCGGCGCACGCTCCCGCCGGAGATGAGCAGCAAGAACACCGGCGGAAAGGTACGATTCTCCTTGATGTTCACGTTCTGTTTTAAATATTCCGGTAGTTTCGGTTTTCTGTCCAGTGACAAGCATGGCTGTCCCGAGGGGGTGTTCGTTTGGCCTTGACCCCGATGACCGAGGCAGCGTGGCCGGGGGAAGTGGGGTCGGAGGGCGCTCTGCACCCCTCGCGCTTCCCCGCCGGGGCGTCAGAGGGGGCCCAGGCGCGACGGCGGGGAAGCCGCGAGTTCACCTTGTCGGGGTCGCCAGCGTGGTCCCTGGATTTGCAGACATCTGTCTGGATGGCAGGCATATCTGTCATTGAATAGAAAACGGAAATTACCGGGAATATTTAAAACACAACGTGAACATCAAGTAGAATTTCACCTTTCCATTTGCTGCTCTTGTTGCTCCTCTGACGGTATAAATTGACGTCGCTGCCGAAAAAAATATTGGTCCCTTTCCCTGCGCTCTCAGTCATCGTGAAGCTGTTCATCCACCTAAGCGACACTGAGCTTTTTTTGGGGCGGGGGGAGGCGGGGGAGACCCCTGAGAATTCATTATTTAATGCTACTTTGCGGTTATTGAAGGCGCTCTGCCCCCTGCGCAGTGTTTGGAGCTCGCTAGGCCTGGCTGGCTTCCACCTGGGGCGGGGCGACTTGTGTGGGACCTGTCCCCCCTTTTCAGGGACAGGCGTGGGAACCTGGGACAGTGCTTGGCTCCCATAAGTGTGGGATGCGTAGTGATCATGCCCACCGTCGCTGGTTAATACGCTTACAAGTAATTGATTTTCTGCAAAGTACGTTGGTAGGTTGGCTCCCCGGTACTTGTTGCGCCCGAAGCCACGTTATCACTGGCGCCTGGTTTCCTAGGAGAGTTACCGAAGCCTGGTACCCTGATGGACTGAGGAGGAGGGGTTGGAGGAGAAGGAGGTTGCTGGGCAAGGGGCTGGCCCTAGACAAGATTTTAAGGGCGGTTTTAAGCTTTCTCCCCTTCTCCTGGACCACATTTCTCCTGTAAACAGCAGGCACTATCATGTTCTTCCTCAAGGAGTTTTAACACGAGCTGTTTCTTCTCATCCGTTTTCAAATATCCATACCCGTGGTGGAAGCTTGGGGAGTGGAAAATGGGCCTCTTTGGCGGATCCTATTCAATAGTGACTAAGCAATGGTGTCACAACCCTCCCAGAAATACATGTAATTCTAAAGAGGGTAGCCAAGTTATAAAAAGGTAACGTAGAATACAGATTTTGGAGGATGAGGGTCATGTAGACCGCCACCCTGTCCTGAAATGTCACCTCCTTTTCTTACAACACCAACTCCCTTTAAAGGGGAAGTTTAAATTTGTTGCCTGTAATCTATTTCTGAAACTACAAGTAATTGAGAAGTTCTGAGTTTCCCTCCCATGCACTACCCCTTTAATTCTGATAGTTGCAGAGGGACGTAAAGGAATGGCACGCTTGCCTTCGAGTGGCAATAATTGTACTCTTAAATCTTTAAGTGTTTAGGTTTACCTTTTTTTTTTTTTCCATTACTTGCCCAACTTTTTTACCTGCAATTTCTTTTGCTCACGGATAAAATAAGGAATTTTTATCTACAGTATACAGACAGCCCTCGGTTTACAGCGGACTCGACGTATGTCGATTTGTGGTTATGTTGCCATCTCCCATTTATTTATTAAAAAGAAAAAGAGTTCTGTCATTTTGACGTATGTACATACGTGCTTTATGTTTTTTATTATTTACTGTATTTACCACAAGTAAATGTGCTCCATGTGAGTGACTAGGTGCTTACGTAGGTGGGTTTCGACTTACTGTGAAAATTGCGTTGCGTAGCGCCCTAGGAACGGATCTCCGATGTAACCCGAGGGCCTACTGTATAGAGTGTACACTGTTGAAAGGAAATACCTCCCCGTGCTTGCACGCTCTAGCAGGTTAAGATCAGAAAGCAGTTGCTTGCCTATCAGCATTGTCATATATTTACAGTAAGTGAATTGTAGCAACTAACTGTGTAACAATATCAGCTGCAGCATCAAGCCGGTGGCTGGAGGGTATTCGGAAATGGTATTACAATGCTGCAGGATTCAATAAACTGGGTGAGTATCCGCACTTCCTTCTTCTGTTTTTTCTTTCTTCTTTCTGAGAATAGTATTTTTGCAAAAGTCATTCTTGGTCCTAAGAGGTGGCTAATTATGCTTGTGTACATTAGGTCACATTTTATTGTTATGTTAAATCACATCCATTTTTTATCATTTTAAGAAGAGAGGGATGGAATTGTCTTAAATGACTGAGGTGGAAATAATTTATGTTCTTGAAATATAGTAGCTGGTCATTTTCCTTAGTATACGCTCCCTCTCCTAACTCCTCCACTTAGCATTTAAAATTTAAGTTCTGTGAACTTTGAAAGTAGAGATTTTTCCCATTTGATTTGTGTTTAAAAACAAGGTAGACATTTTAAAATTTGTTTTAGATAAAATGTGAATTCTGTGGCAATAGATTTTAAAAGGCTTGTATATTGTTTCCGAAGTACCATTTCAGAAATAATCCGCTAAATAACCCATTATTATGTATGAAATACATTGAGCTTGATTAGACATAACTCTTGGTATTTCACGCCAGTCTTAAGTTTGTAAGTCCTAAAGGTATTTTACTCATTGTTTAAAAAGTCCTGATTTTTGAGACACATATTGAGTCTCTCTTGTTTCCTGTCATAGGGTTAATGCGAGATGATACGATCCATGTGAACGAAGATGTGGAGGAGGCCGTCCGAAGGCTCCCCGAGAACCTGTACAACGACAGGGTGTTCCGGATTAAGAGAGCGCTGGACCTGACCATGAGGCAGCAGATCTTGCCTAAGGAGCAGTGGACAAAATATGAGGAGGTAGAACCGCTTCTGTGTATCTGACAATATTGGCCTCCAAGGATTGAGTATTACAGACAGACAAACGGTCGTTTGCATAGCGCTTTAGGGTTCCTAATGTTGTCACAAATAAATGTCCTTGTGACAGTACGGTGAGGTTATAGAGCAAATGTTAACTTCATTTTAGGGACAAACATCGAGACATACAGGTGAAATGACTGTTCCAAAGTCACTAAGCTAGTTTCTAATATATAACATCCAGGTCTTGTCTTTCCCAGCTGTGGTTCTTCCTCTACACTCTGCCTCCTGCTCAGATGAAAACATGCTGTGCATGTGTTCGGCCCATTGAGTGGCATTCTAGCTCCCAGGAAGGACTCTGAAGCAAACCCTTGCCCCGAAGTGCATTGAAACTAGGCAAAAGCTTACAGACTCTCATTTCGTTTGCTTTTCTGTCAGACTTTCCTCTCATAACCTATCAGAGCAATTGATTACAGTATCTTCATGGGTTTTAAATTTTAGAAAAGCAGATAGGTCTTAGTTTGCTAGAAAATACTTCTTTAAATTGGAAATGAAATTTTCAATGACTTTCTTTTGTTATTTAAAACCCGTTGAGTGTTCGAAGTATACCAGTATGTGATGGTGATGGTAGCATATGATATTTTTCTTTCATTTGTTCTTTAGGATAAATTCTACCTTGAACCATATCTGAAAGAGGTTATTCGGGAAAGAAAAGAAAGAGAAGAATGGGCGAAGAAATAATCATGGAATCAATCTGTGGATGCATCTGTCCTCAGAATTTTAATTATGTCGGTTAAACTTGAAATGCACAATTTAAAACCATCTGGGTTTCAAATATTTAAATAAATGTCTATTATAACTTTTGTTGGAGTTTTTGAATTCTAAGCTTTATTCTTAATAACTACTGAATTTACTTATCTGTTAAATTCTTTTCAAACTTACAAGGTATTCTTCAGTGTTTAACAGTCTGAAGCTAAGAGAAGCTATTTTTTAAAAATTTCATTTTTATTCCTCATCTGAGGGTGTTTATTGATATGAGAGAGAGAAAAAAAACAAACATAAATGTGAGAAACATCAATCGGTTGCCCTCCACATGCACCCCAACTAGGGCTTGAACCTGCAACCTATGTACATGCCCTGACCAGGAATCGAACCCGCAGACTGTTTGGTGCATGGGACAACGCTCCAACCCACTGAGTCGTGTGGCCTGGGCCACAAAGCCATTTTAATCAGTTTCCTTCACTGATTGGATAACTTCTTGATTTACTGAGGGATATAATATTCTTCCAAATGGAATAGTCACCTTGATAATGCATTTGACTAGCAAGATACCTAGTGGCCTCTCGAGGGCCTAACTTGCAGGAATGGAATGGAACAAGAAACAAGTGCCATCACTTGCTTTTATCTGAAGCAAACTGCACTTGAGCAGACTGGCTCTCAGACTTCAAAAGTTACTGAATGCAGGAGAGAGGATCCACCCCCAGGTGTGCCCTCTGCAACCACTGCTCTCAGAATATAATTGAGTTTGCATCCTATCTTTTAAAATTGTGTATACAGCCCCAGGATGGCTCTGTATAAGGTATCTGTGTTCCTGTGTACTAGAAAACAAAAATACAAAGACATTGTATTTTCTCCCCATATCCCAGAGACTTTCTACTTTCGAAGTGATTGTTAGAAAGTATATTGTAAGGGTTAGATACTAATAATGGTTTGACGTTGTAAGGTTACGGTAATTTTAAGAAATAGCATACATTAAAACCATTCAGTGATGTCATTGCCACCCCTAAACTCTAAAATGGTTTCTGTGGGGGAAGCGTGCCCGGAAGTGTGCCCAGGAGCCCAGCAGGTGGGAAAGGAGCCCTGGGACCTGCAGCTGCACAGGGTTCTGCAAGCCCCCGCGTGGATGGTAGGATCTTCCCTCGAAGAACAGAACAGTGGAACGATTCGTGCCGGGCATGATTCCTAAAACTAAAAAGCATGTGTGCCCATATTTTATGTTTTCCACAAAATTAAGTATGTTGACACTTGATGTTTGACTTTTGCAACATGAACATAATGTCTTAAAAATTTGCTAATATAGTATTAGATCAAATTTCCTAAGCGCCTCCCTTCTCTTTGATACTCAGATTATTTTATGAAACACCTATTCTGCATCATGTCAATTTTTTTCACTTGGTCTGAGTTGCCTAAATCTCTCTTTAATGGAAAGGTTTTGGTTATGGTAAACACAGTTCGTTGTTTGTTTGTTTTGTTAATCCTCACCTGAGGATATTTTTTTCCATTGATTTTTAGAAAGTAGAAGGGAGGGAGACAGACACATCGATTGCCACACGCACCCCGGGTCAGGAATCAAGCCTGCCATCGAGGTATGTGCCCTTGACTGGAATCAAATCCGAGACTCTGGTCTGCGGCCAATGCTCAAACCACTGAGCAAACGGGCTTGGGTCATCAATTCTTCAATATGCTTAATATTTTGTAAGCTTTGTGATTTGATTGCAGTACATTTGAATTTCATGTTTGGAGCAGTATTGTAAACCACAAGAAACTGATAAAGATAGTGGTCGATGACAGCATTAAGGGACATCTTAGTGAGGAACTATTGGCATAAGGGTCAATTGAAGAATAAATATTTTTGTGTCAGGATGCTTCCCAGGTAACTGAGATAAAATCTCAGACAGCCAAGCACTGTGCAGTGTTTCAGTGCTCCAGTTTCTTTCCTCTCAGACCTTTTCAAGTAAACCTGAATCTCATATGGTTGATTAGTATTATATTCATATAACCTATTTGGCTCATCATCCTATAGACAGAATAATAGAGTGATTCATAACCAATTCTAGGTATGACTATCCAGATCTGAATCCGTTCACTTATTAGGTAACTTAATAGTATGATTTGACTTCTGTGCCTCAGTTTCCTCAGCTCTAAAATGGGACTAATGATAGAACCTCCTTTAGAGGGTTGTGTTGAAATTAACCAATTTCATTATATATCAGGTACTCAGAACAGTTCCTGGCACATGGCAAACACTATTCTGACTTGCTAAAGGATTCAGTAATAAGAACGAAAACAAGGCTGAAGCCTAAAGTTACTGTAGCCATAATAATCCTGTGTTCATAAACAGGATGATGCTAACATAGACCTATGTATAGCTTTGAAAATAACCAAAGAATTTAGGATTTAAAAGCCAGGTGAAGCTCAGCTAGCGTGGCTCAGTTGGTTGAGCATCGTCCCATGAACCCAAGGGTTACCAGTTTGATTCCTGGTCAGGGCACATGCCTGGGTTTTGGGCTCGATCCCCCTTGGAGTTGGTGAGGGGAAGGGGGGTGCAAAAGGCAGCCAATCGATGTTTCTCTCCCTTCTCTAAAATAAAAACATTTGAAAAAATAATAAAAGCTAGGTGAACATAGAAACTACACTAAGTACTTGAAAGTCTGGTGGGTGAAGTGCAAATGGGTTTACCCTTTTGGGTGACCAGTTTTAGGAACTAAGGTATCAGATATGAATATGCTTAAAGGGTGAATGAGACATAACTAGAAAACATAGGGGAAAGGTCTCTTTAGAATAAGGTACTAAATTCTGCCACTAGGTGGTGATGCACTACAACTTTACAACTTAGAAGTACACCACACCACACTGTCGAAGATTTATCCATTCTGTACCCTCACCAACCCCCTCCCCTTCATTTTTCAGGATGACAACACCTTAGAGGTTTATGGCCATCAGGAGAATTTACTACTAAGCTATATACTGATGTAATGAAATCTAATATATGCTGTGCAATGAATTATGAGATGTTATTTAGTTTCAGGATTTTATTACTTCAATCAGTTATGACCATATTTCCTCTTATATGATTGCTCACTCTTTAAACATACCAGATGACTGTATAAGGAACACCTAATAAAGTCTATAGATGTTAAAATCTAAATGTTTTAATTTATTTGCCATAATTTGTTTAAATTCTGGTTATACCGGTGTTCATATTAAAAGCCATAACATATTAGAATTTGAGCTGTCAGGTCGGATGGTGCCTCTGAATTATATTTTGTTAAGAAATTTTATTGTATGTATTAGCAATTGAGCAGAGAAGACGAACTGAATCATTCATTACAAGGTAATTTTCAGCATAGATTCCAGAAAGCCTGTTAGTATTTGAGGGACTTAGGTATTTCGTATTAAGACAAACTATGTAAGTTATTCTGGATTCTGACTCTATCTTTCCTACAATTGAAAAATGTATTTGTTTAACTTTGTATTTTAATACATTTGCCCATTTCTGCATAAATGCCAAAAGTAATTTAAAAATAAATCCCTATGAAACTTCTGGTAACATTATTCAACTGAATCAGTGCTCTGTTAGTGTTCTATTTTAAAGAACGTTTTATAAATATACATGAAAATTGTATTCACAAGCCAAACCCCCCAAAATAATTATTTCTGTTACAGAAGAGTCAGTTTCTAATTCCTCTCTTATGCATCCTTTTAAAATGTGGTTTTTCACTAAACTGGAAACTAAAATGTGATACCAATGATCTAGGCAAATCATTAGCCTTTACAGATTGGTGCTCCTCCGCTATACAGTGATTCATTTCAATGCCAAAACATTCTGGCGTCTGTAGTGTTACTTGTGCACTTTATTGTTAGTATGAACTAATATTGATGGGAGTATCAGGCTCTGTTCATATCTTCCCTGCAAACTTCTGGCATAGCTATTACACCTACTCTATAGAGGAAGAAATGGGGCTTTAAAATGTCATTTTACCCTTATTCATGGTTTTTGTGGGGGCATGCTTTTATGTACCAAGCTAGGCAGAAGCTAGGTATGGGACAGGGCTTCTCAACATTGGCACTATTGACGTTTGGGGCTGGATAATTCTTTATTATGGGGGCTTCCCTGTACATTATAGGATGCTTAGCAGCATCTCTAGTTTCCCCCACGTTGTGACAACCAAAAATCTCCACACATTGCCAAACGTCCCTTGGTTATTTTTTTGGCAACTTTTCAAATTTATTCATGGTGATTCTTATCAAATGGAAGTTTCCATTTTTTATGTAGTGCAATCAGTCCTCTTTCCTGTGGTTTTGCATTAAAGTCATACTTTGCGAAGTCCTCCCTTTATTCCAAGGTTATATAACTATCCAGTGAGGTTTTCATTTAGTACTCTTAGTTATAGGAAGTAAAATCATAATTTTTAATCCCAATGGAATTTAGGTATATGGTGTGAGCAGTGTGTGTGTGTGTGTGTGTGTATAATTTTAATCCTTGCCTGAGGATATGTTTTTATTGATTTGAGAGGGAGAGAGAGAGAAACATAAATGTCAGAAACACCAATTGGTTGCCTTCCTATATGCCCCAACCAGGGATTGAATCCACCATATAGGTATGTACTTTGACTGGAAATCGAATCTGCAACCTTTTGGTTTACTGGATAACACTCCAATCAACTGAGCCACCCTCCTAGGAGTGGGCTATATTTATTTAGAGATACTAGAAGGTCCAATTATCAAATTTTTTTTAGAGATACTAGAAGGTCCAATGACATGTGCAAGGGTGGGGTTGGGGATAGAGAGGGAGGCATGGAGGGAACCCACTAAGGGGGATCTCTTAAGGGGATCAGGCTGGTAATTAGCCCCTTCCGTGTAAGATTGTTTGCTATGCTGGATATTCCAGATGCACTCTACACTTCTTCACTCTGCCCTGCACCCCTAGATGCTGAGCTATATGAAATGCATATAGATAACACCCTTGCCATCTGGCTTCTGGCTTGGACTTGGCCAATGGGAAGCCACCTGCAGGAGATGGCAGACACGAAGAGGAAAATGGTGGCATTTGTTCCCCAGCCCACCCCCTACTGGATCAGAGGTTGCCTGTTGGCTGTGTTCCTCTGCAGAAGGCCACTCTCTGTCAATCAGCCCCTCTCAGGATTCCCACAGCTCTCTCCCCTCCCGACGCTCATCCCTGTCGGTTCCACAGCCAGTCCTTTATTAGTAGTCCCTTCACTGGAAGTTTCTCAGTTGCTGAATTGGTTCCTCCCAGGACCCTGAGTCACACAGAGAGCTAGGCTCTCCACAAGGTTTTCCCAGTGGGAGCCCAAGCGCTGCCACTAGGAGCTGGTTTGTGGTATGTCCCCACAAACCTTACAAGCTTTCTTCTTTGAGGTCAGCCAACTCATGGCTCAGAGTCAGCCTCCAAGAGACCTCACACGTTCTTCTTTTTTTTTTTTCTTTTGCTCTTTCTCATTTCTTTCAAATTTTATATGGTGTTTTGTGTGTGTGTGTGTGTGTGTGCTTTTTTGTTGTTGTTTTATTGCTTAAAGTATTACAAAGAGTATTACATATGTCTCTCTCTTCCCCCCACCCCTGCCCCTTGACCTTCCCGGCCTCCCCTACCCCCAGTGTCTTGTGTCCATTGGTTATGCTTATATGCATGCATACAAGTCCTTCGGTTGATCTCTTACCCTCCCCCCGCCCCACCACCACACCACACACGTTCTTGTTGAAGAGAATGGCTTTCCAAAGCCTATCTCCTAGCCCTCCCTCTGCCCCCACCTCTTTGCCTGATGAATCTGCTTCCAATCAGAGACTTAACTCTTCTACACAATTTAATTCAGGGAAATGCCAGTGCCAAAAAGATGCTGTATGACAGAAAACAGAAGGCTCGCCCATCCTGACATACCACGGCTGCATTGTCTGACTGGGCAAGCATTTTTTTTCATGTTTAACTCCCTCTTCCCCAAACACACTCTGAAAAAGGTCACCTCTAATGCTTGTCCTTCCTTTTCCTATATCCTGGGATGCTACTTGCAACCCTCATTATTTTTCTCTACTTGCCCAAGTTCTAGCTACTCAGAGAAACTCTCTCTGATCCCTGAAACTCTCTCTGATCACTCGACATTTCTATTTTCTTTGAATTTACGAAGCACTTACTGCTTGAACTAGCCATTTGTTAATTAACAATAACTAATACTATTTACCTAGTGTTCATTTTGTGCCATTGGTGGTCTTATTATTCCTTAAAAATCTCGCTAAGGCAGGTATGACTATCCACTTTCCATAGAGGCTCAGAGATGTTAGGTAATTAGTACAAGATTACAGTTAGCAGGTGAGCACACTGGAATTTAAATTTTGTCCCCTTGAAATTGCTGTGCTGTCTTTTCAATGTATGCTGTCACATACTAACCATCCCTACATTTACAATTTCATTCTGTGCTCATCTTTACTTACTAGAGGCCCAGTGCACAAAATTTGTGCATGGATAGAGTCCCTAGCAGCTGCCGGTCGGTCGAACTCCTGAGGGGACACTTTGCATATTAGGCTTTTATATATATAGATACTTTTCTTTTTTAACTCATTCAACTAAACCTAGTTGATTTAGTTTTTAAAATCATGTAATCATACTTTTTCCGAGGAGGTGACATTTAATTATACGCTAAATGTTTGAGAGGAGCCACTATGGGAAACCATCCTGATTCCCAAGCTTGGCTGCACAGAAAATCACCTGAGAAGCTTAAACACAAGCAGGCAAACCAACAGCCTGTTGCTTAGGAACTTCTGGAGAACTGGAATTGATTGATTTGGGATGCAGATGGATTTAATGTATAACTAAGGCTGAAAAAGCCTGGTGCAGGAAAGATTATTCACAGCGCAGAGAAGAGCAAGTGCAAAGGACGAGTGGTGGCAATGAGCTGGGAGCGGCCAAGGAGAAGCTGATGGAGGAGGTATCGTGTTGAATCTGAACAGAGGAGGGGAGAGTGCAAACCCTGGGGTCCGAACGGCAGGCATAGCCAGCTGGTGGAGGGCATTTTAGATCAGGGGAAGGGGGTTGAATTTTACATGAATACAACTGGAACCCCTGTAGGGTTTTAAGCAGAGCAGTGAGTGGAATGTATAAAACTCATTCTTTTTAAGGAAAGCGTAACCCTCCAGGTTATGGATGTCCCATAATTTATCCAACCACGTTCCTGCTGATTGACACTTGGTCCGCTTCCAATGGAATGCTATAACAAATGGAGCTGCAGTGGGACTCCTTGCGCACTTGTGCGTTTGCATTTTTATAGGACAGAGTCCAAAGGCTTAAAGAACTTAGACAGGGAGCATGGTTGGTGAGGAAGGGAGAAAATCCTTTAAAACTCTCTGTCATGCAAGGGAGAGAGAGCTTTTAAACCCAAGTGTCTCCAATGTGTGTCCCACACAAGCCTGGACAAAGCCAGGTTTAGCAGACCATCAGGATCTTGCAACCAGCCACTGGAGTGTCCACAATAACACTTGAGGTGTGAGAAACACAGACATACCCAGTGGTACCGAAACAGACATGTCATTTCCCCTTAGGACTTAATAATATCACAAATTGATTGCATTTGCTCCACTTTCAATTCTGTTTGAGAGATTTAGCTAACATATTGTATGTTTCGTATTTTATGTTCATATAAAAGTCAGCTTGTTCAAATCTGTCATAGACCTGAATTTCTCTTTTAGATACTACTTAAAATGTCCATTGTCTAAAGACAAGAAGCCTAATATGTTTTTCTATCTATTCAAAAGTTTTTTATTTATTAAGGCATTTCTACCTTTTTGCAAAAATCAAGACACATCAAAATTAAAATGGTTACCTATAAGGGAGCTCACATTAGGCTGTGAGCTGATTACTCAACAGAAACACTTTAAACCAGAAGGGATTGCCATGAAATATTCGAAGTGATGAAAAGTGAAGACCTACAATCAAGACTACTCTATCTAGCAAGGCTAGTATTTAAAATTAAAGGAGAAATAAAGAGCTTCCCAGAAAAAAATAAATAAAATGCTAAAGGAGTTAATTACCACTAAACCAGTATTGCAAAAAAATGTTAAAGAGTCTACTTTAAGAAGAAGAAAGAAAAAGGTAGAAAAAGAGAGGAAGATTGGTATAAAAAGTGAACTGGCAATAAATAAGTACCTATCAATAATAAAGTGTAAATGGCTTAAATGCTCCAATATAAAGACAGAGGGTAGCTGAATGGATACAAAAACATGACCATTTGTATGTTCTCTACAAAAGACTCTCCTCTTGACTTTGAATTCTTTCTTAGAACTCAAGTACTGAAGTTGATGAACCCAGCTCCAATGCCAGCAACAACTGGTGACATTTTCACTGCCAACAGAAAGAGACTTGACTTTGGGTGGTGAGTGCATGATGCAGTATGCAGATGATGTGTTATAGAAATGTACACTTGAAACCTGTATGGTTTTCTTAACCAATATAACCCCGATAAATTCAATTTAAAAAGTATGGATAGACATATAAACACTAAAATAATAAAAACACTAAGATTAGAGGTGATTTTATTTTATTTTTAAAAAATATATTTTATTGATGTTTTACAGAGAGGAAGGGAGAGGGATAGAAAGTTAGAAACATCGATGAGAGAGAAACATCAATCAGCTGCCTCCTGCACACGCCCCACTGGGGATGTGCCTGCAACCAAGGTCCATGCCCTTGACTGGAATCGAACTTGGAACCCTTCAGTCCGCAGGCCAATGATGCTCTATCCACTGAGCCAAACCAGTCAGGTCTAGAGGTGATTTTAATCCTTTAAAGTGTGCTTTTCCATATTTTCAAAGAATTGTTTTTATAGTCAGAGCGTTAAAAAATTAAAGGCATTGGAAAAAATTATGGTATTAGGAAAAAGTAAAGAATAAAAAATATGTATACAGTACACATTTTCTTAACCAGAGGTATACATGAGAACCATGTGGGTGCTTTTTTCTGCAGTACACATACCCAGAGATTCTAACTCAGTATGCAAATATATATGTAGTCAGAATCATCTAGTTTAGGCATCACTGATAGAGTATGTATTCCCCTTCCATTAAAAAAAAGCAAGCTCCAACTCTTTCTTGGTGCCAGTGCCTTTACTCCCTTCATTTCCTCATGAAGTAAGATATTTAATGTGCCTTCAGTTCTCTTCATTTTTTTTCACCTTTCTTTTACTTTTTAATAGCATGCATATTACTAGAAAGCGCTATTCTCTCTTCAGTGTACTTTGGAAATCTCTCATTCTTTAGTACGTGTTGTGTCATTGTTGTCATCTATAAAGTCTTTGGGATTGAACTTGCTGGCAGAGCATTCCTGGGTAGCAGCCATTGCTGCTTTCCCGCCATGTGTATAATATTAAGTACCCAACGATCACAAAGTTGCTGTCATAGCCCCTTCTTGGAATTCTGGGAGCGGTTTGTCCACTGCAGAAAGAATAAGTCCTAAATTGCCCTCCAGAACAAAGGTTAAATCTTAAAGCCCTTAAACTAGAAAATTGCAAGATCATGTTGCATAACTTCATGAGCTAAACTTGGTAGAAAAGCAACACATTCTGATGCCTTTTCTTGGGTGCGGGAGAGAGCTTCCTACTGGAAATTGATTGAGAAGCCAAAGCACATGCTGACCCACTGGCTGGAACTTGACTCTGGGGTTAGAGAGAGTGTCTGTGTCTATACCTTACTCAAATACTGACAGCCCAGATGGGTGAGCCAAAAGGAGGGACCGTCATTTGAGGGCAATGGTCCATTTGTCTTTTTTCTCCCCAAATTTCTTTTCTTTCCAACACACACTGAAATGTTGGTATTAAGATTTTCTTAGCTAACTCAATAACCAATACTGAGACCTAAAAACATGGCTTAGTTCACTGACCTATATTTTCATCTTTTAACTGTTGAGACTGTTATCTGAAGATCAGGGAAAAGTAAGAAAACTGATTTGCCAATGAACAGCTGTTTCAAATTATGACTTGATTAATCTGAAAAGCAAAATATCAACATTAGACCTCAACACTTCAACTTGGAGCCTGGTCTTGGGGCTTGACTGGATTTATAATTTTGATTCCATAGCTTCATCATTCCTAGGAGAAAGGGGACTATGGACTTTAGTTCAGAGATTTAAGGTAGGGATTTGAGAGTAGAGGGATTGATGAAGACAGCTGTTTTAATGTCTAAAGAGATTCTTTCATTGGGAAAAAAAAAAATTGTAGTTCAATCGTAGAGGTTGTGTCTGAGTTAAACAAAAGTAGAGATGTAGTATTTTTGGTTTTCTCTTTGATTGTTTGAGAAATCTTTAAGTTAAGCTTGACCCACCCAATATTATCCTTACATTGGAATGTTGACTTCTTTTGAATTATGAAAATACTAGAGGCTCAGTGCATGACATTCATGCACTGGGATGGAGTCCCTCAACCTGGTCTGTGCCCTCTCACAGACTGGCACACCTTGGGGGATGTCTACATACTGGCTTAGGCCCAGGAGGAGTGGGCCTAAGCCAGTATGTGGACATCCCCTGAAGAGTCCTTATTGCTGCTATGGAGGTAGGAGAGGCTCCTGCTACCACCCCCATGCTCGCCAGCCATGAGCCCAGCTTCTGGATGAGCAACACTCCCCCTTGGGAGTGCACTGACCACCAGGGGGCAGCTCCTGCATTGAGTGTGTGCCTCCTGGTGGTCAGTGCATGTTATAGCGACGGGTCATTCTGCCATTTGGTTGATCTGTATATTAAGGTTTTATTATACAGGATTGGTAATAACATAAATTATAGCATTTCTGCTGTGAGTCAACAGAAGTTGCTTAGTCTAGTCAGAATCTTGAGACTTTGTGTGAGGTTTGAATGCACTGGAAGTTTCAGAAAGAACATGCAGACAGACCTTGACTAGTTGGAGGAATGGGATAGTCTGAGTAATGGAATTCAACACTTCTAGCTAAGTACTTCCATGGCCCAGGCAATGAAACATTGGGCTTACAGAGGTGAACAAAACAGATAAGCTGTCTGCCCTAGTGACACAGTGACATGAAATAAGCCTTTTGAGAATAGTGTGGGAATTGAATGCTTTGTGAGCCGAGTCCAGGCCTTCACAGTTTCTCCCTCCCCCACCCCCTTCTTTCTCTCTGTCTCTTTCCTCTCTCCCTGTCTCGCTCTCTCTCTGTGTAATATTTTTTGGGGGTGCTGATGAAGCCTTATAGATTGGCACCTGCTATACACTGAATGTCTATGTCTCCCCAGGTTAATCTGTTGAGCCATAATCTCCAATTTGGTGATTTGGAGATAGGACTTTTGGAAGGTAATTAGGCCATGAGGGTGGAGCTGTCATGATGGGAGAAGAGACATGAGAAAACTTGCTTCCTCTCTCTCTACTCTCACTAGACACCAACCTGCTGATACCTTGATCTTGGACTTCCCAGCCTCTAGACACCAACCTGCTGATACCTTGATCTTGGACTTCCCAGCCTCCTAAACTGTGAGAGATTAATGCTTATTATTTAAGACACACAGTCTTATAGTATTTGTTATAGCAGCCTGACAACTTCTAATAGATCTTTTGGTTGTGTTAGACCACAGTCTGAATCCTACCTCCATAGCTTTGGTAGGTCACTGGAGAGAGAGATATTTCTCACAGTTCAGGAGGCTGGGAAGTCCAAAATCAAGGCCCACGCAAGTCAGTGTCTTGTGAAGGCCCACTCCTTGGTTCGTAGGTGGCCATCTTCTTGTATGTTCACATGGAGGAAATAGAGCACGAGGAAACAAGTTCTCTCACGTCTCTTATAAGGGCACTAATCTCATTATGCATATTGATGTCCAGCATCAACACCTCAATCTTTTCCACCTTTGAGGGCAGTTGCTGTCTTTGCATTCTCTTCCATTAACAACAATGCAATGTTAAGGCACCTCTCAGGCCTTTCTGATTGGTTGGTTGACATGCTGGCATGTAGGCCCCCTGTGTCTGGCTCGTCACAGAGGTGTGTGCTCTTGGCAGCGCCTGGCCCAAGGAATGAATGCTGCTGCTGCTCTCTCCTTATGTGGTTCTCTCTGCTCTAGGTAGCCCTCATGCGCAGCCCTTTACCCACGGGAATAAAGTGTGGGGAGAAGTGTTGCCCAGTCCCTTGGCTTTTGGTCACATACTGTTCCTTAGGGGCAGGCCAGATCTGCCTGGGATTGTTTAAGAGCATGGTCACTGAAGTCAGATTGTCTGGGTTCAAATTCCAGCTCTGCCACTTACTAGCTGTTTAGTTTCTCATCTCTAAAAAAAGAAGATGATAACATTATTAGTGTCATAAGACTGTGTGATTAAGTAGGTTAGCATATAGAACAGTGCATGACACTTAATAAGCACCTAATACATGCTGGCCATTACAATTTCACAAGTTGTGACACAGAACTAAACATTAACCTTGGCCTTCAGATTTCTAACACTAAAACATTCTTTTTTACCTGTAGACTCCTTTGTCTGTAATGCTGGGAGAGGGGATAGAGGATATTGTACTAACCTGGAGAACATCAGCTGCAGGAGCACGTGATCTGGAAGGCAATACCATGAAAGGGGATCTGGGTACCAAGAAATCAATATTGACTCTTTCAGACTGACCAACTGGCCTGCAGAATACCTAGGACCCTGCTCCCTCCCATGTTCCCTTACTGGCTCACCCTTTTAGGGGTGTGATTGCCTATGAGTAGCAAAGGATAAGGAAAACTGAGGGAAGAGGCAAGGCTCAGTTTTGATGCTTAGTAGCAACTAAAGAACAGACTTTGGCCTATGAATGGATCTTACTTTTTCGTCCACCCTGCTTTCTCCTCCCCCACCTGGTGCTGAACTATCAACAAAGGATTGCTTGTCTGTTGGGCTTTAAGGGGGAAAAGTCCTAGATTTGTACATTTGTAAAGAAAAAATTATCTGGCTCACATCTTTGCCTCCTGTTGTCAATGGCAGATCAGCAGCTTCCAAAGTTCCCTGACCACAGAAAGCTGAACTTCCCAGCTCTAGCTTTCCGAGTAAGGTGAGACTGACCTCAGAGATTTGTATTTATCATTGGATTTTGCCAAACAAACCAGTTTAATGAAAAACATGGAATCGAGACTGTTTTCACAGGGCCAAAACCTGAACAGTAATAAGAACAGAAACTTGGCATTTGGGTCTCCATTTGTTTCTGAAATACTTCTCTTGTCTACCTCCTCCCTTCCCCCAGGAGTGTTTAAACAGTTGAATAAAGATTTCATTCAAAGGGAACTGATTGGCTCTCCCACAACCCGGGTGGAAGATGCGTCATCAGGCGTCACTGGGATGAAGGTGGTATTGCTGGCACCTTTTATGTCTGGAGATCAGCTTTCTCTTTTGGCTGAAAGTGTTTTGTTATTAGAGTTTGTTTAAAACTGAAATCCTTAGCGTCCCCTTCTGAACCATCAGCATCTTTTTAAGCAGCAAAGATGTTTCTTTTCTACATCAGATCTGGCCTTGAAAGAACAGACCATGTCTGTTGGCCTGTTTTCATTTTCTAGACAATAAAGTTTTCAGACTTTTTGAAGTCTTAGAAATTTAACCTTAACAATAATGAGAACCTTGATTCGGAGATATGTTTCAAAGATATAAGCCAAATGTTAACGCACAAAGTACAAGTTTTGTAGACAATAATCTCTGCTAAAGGGGACTTTAAGAATGATAAGTTGATAAAATATTAAGGTGATAAGTTTGGAAATGGAAGTTAAGGGGCTCTAATAAAATTTGGCTCAAGCCAGCAAACCTTTTTTTGCTATTATATTATTAAATATCTTGCTTAGCAAATGGTAACTTAACCAGGTCAAGGACAGAAAGGTAATGGAATTGAGGGGATGATGGAGAGAGAAAGGAATTAAGTATGACTTTGGAGTTGTAAATTTTAGCAGGTGGTGGGATGGTGATGGAATTGACCTGGGACTAGAAGATGGTAATATAATGGATGTGTTGAGATTGTGTGCTTGCATGACATCCTCACCCAACCATAAACTCCATGAAGACAGTAAGACTTCTCATGTATTTTTGTACCTAGAACACTTACTAGCCAATAAATGTGTGATAAGTGGTTGAACTAATGCACTAATGGCACCCTGTGGAAATGTCCACCATACAGATGGGAGAGAGCTTCAGAGAAGGCCAGGCTTTACGATACTGGGAAGGCCCACACAGAGATGATAATAGAAGCCCTGTGAGCAAATGCATTTGGCGAGTGAAAGTCGGAAGAGAAAGGCCTTGAAAACCAATTTGGGAGATTACTCATGTTCCCTAGTGTCAGACCCCTCGGCATCCCCATCTTCCAAACCACTGGGGCAGGGGCCGTGTTGGCCTTTCACAATTGCCGGACTGATTCCATTAGAAGTCTGAGAATTATAGGGACACGAGGAGTATGTGTTCTCTCCCACAGGATATGTCCATTGGAAGGTATGTTAATAGAAAAAGCCAATCTCATAGGAATTATGCCACACAAACAAGTAGCAGGTGCAGCGACAGACATTCCTCCAACCTTTTATTTATTTTATTTTTTTAAATATATTTTATTGATTTTTTACAGAGAGAAAGGGAGAGAAATAGAGAGTTAGAAACATTGATCGGCCGCCTCCTGCCCATCCTGTACTGGGGAGGTGCCCGCAACCAAGGTACATGCCCTTGACCGGAATCGAACCTGGGATCCTTCAGTTCACAGGCCGATGCTCTATCCACTGAGCCAAACCAGTTAAGGCTCCTCCAACCTTTTATTTGGTGGAATCCTAGAGCTCCAACAATACTTTTCATGCCATGTTCTCTCGAGGCAGATGTGATACTCCTCATGGTGGGGTCAGCTTTTCTTCCAGGCTAACGGGTAAGTCCTCCTTGAAGTCAGGACACACGGGATCAAGTGCAGTTCTAGGTTTAGGGGCCATGTGATCTAAAACCAAAACCAAATATTTTGTGCTAGTGTGGCACCTGGTAAAATCAGGAGGGGCTCAAATGGAGTAATTGCAAGTTCCCCTCCTCACTCTGCTCCCATTAGCTAAACACAGCTCATTAGTGTGGGATCAAGGCACAATTCCTCCTTAGCCCTGAGAAGCAGGCTTAAGTTCCCTGCCAGGCCATGGAATCATTCAGACAAGCCAATCACATCCTCTCAAGGGAGCCAGGGGCCACGTCACTGCCCTGATACTTCACGCCTGCCTCCCACAGCCCTGGTGCTCCCCTATGCTCTCAGTGCAACTGCTTTGTGCCCTGTGTGGCTGTGAGTCTGTATGACTAATAAAATGCGATCTTACCTGTCCAGTGTCAAGTGTCACAGCTGGTTCTCTCCATAACCGTAGGGTAGAAATGACTCCTTCACCAATGGAGGTGATTAAAACAGGCCCCTGGAAAAGTATTAGGCAGCTGGATTCACCAGATCTAATATCTTGTTCTCAGAAGCTGCCTATACAACATTTCTAGCCAATCCCATCTTCAGTACCACTCATTACCCCAGTAAAACATATTTAATCCATTCTTAATGCCTGTTTACAAACCTGATTATAGAATTGGAGCCTTTATAATAGCTGTTTCTAGAGTGTAGATGCCTAATAGGGTCTTCCAAATGCTAACTTTATTTCTGATAAGGAAATCCTAGGATATAGACTACATATATATCATCCTGACTATTCTGGATTCTTCCAAATTAAATTACAGGCAATATAAGTAATTGATTCCTTTAATGTTAAAATCAATTGGCTTGACTTTTTTTTTCATATAAGGTGGATACTTAATAAATATACCTTTTTCTAGATCTGTGGGAATTTGGTGGATGGGTTTATCTCACTCCTAGCCAATTTCAAGTGATAAAACAAGTGAGAGATTCCTTTGAAGTTTGGCAGTTAAATGAAGGAAAGTGGATGCAAACCTGAAGGGAGTAGAAAACTTAAGAATTTTTAAGAATTGGATAAATGTATATATATTTGCAGAAGAAAAGGGGCCAGTAAAGACAGAAAGAGCAAAGATGTCAGAGGTAAGTAGACTGTGAATCGAGATTTTAAGAAAGATGGGAAAAGAATAACCAAAGACCATATACACATATATGCATAACCAAAGGACACAGATAATAGTGTGGCGAAGACCTGGGTGGGGCAGGGACTGCAAGGAGGGACGTGGGGGGGGGGGCAGGAATGGGGAGACATCTGTGATCCTGTTAACAATAAAATTTTAAAAATTGTAACTTTGCTGGGCAAAAAAAACAACTTACAAACATGGGACCTCTTTTAACAGCTGTCAGATAGAGTAGCGTATGGACTGGATAGTGTGCCCCCTAATTCATAAGTTTAAGTCTTAATCCCCAGTACTGTAGAATGTGACTACTTGGAGATAGGTCTTTAAAGACATAATTAAGGTAAAATAAGGTCATACAGGTGGCCCTAGTTTAGTATGACTGGTGTCTTTGTAAGAAGAGGAAGATCAGGACAGATACACACTGCAGGAAGACCATCTGAAGACACAGTGAGAGGATGGTCATCTATAAGCAAGGAGAGAGGCCTCAGAGGAAACCTGCCCTGGCAACACCTGGACTTCAGACTTCTGGCCTCCAGCAATGCCAGAGAATGAATTTCCTTTGTTTTAAGCCACGAAGGGTGCGGTAATTTGTGCGGTAAGAGGCCCCAGGGAAGTAATAAGGCCCAAGAGGTTATATTAAGGAATTTGACTTATGAATGATAAGGGGAAACATTGGAGGGCTTGAGTAGTGGAACCACATGAAATGACTTTTCTTTACAAATCACTATGGGAACTACATTGGGGTGTGGAGTAGAGGGGCAGAAGCAAGGGGACCAATTAGGAGACAATTGTTAGAGTTCAAGTGAGCAATGATGGTGGCCAGGATCAGGGTAGCAGAGTGAAGGTGGTGAGAAGGGGCCCGGATTCTGAATATATTTCAAAGGTAAAACTGGCAAGAGCTCTAGTAGACCAGGCACATGCTGTGACAGGAGGAACACTCCAAGATTTTTGACTTCAGCCACTGGAAAAAGAGAGTCGCCACTCCTGAGATGGGGCAGAGGACAGTTGGAGCTGGTTTGGGTAGTTGAGGTGAAGGGCCAGTTAAGTGCTCAGTTTGGCTGTGTTATTGCTGAGCTGCCTATTACACATCCAAATGGAGATACAGAGTAGCAGCTGGTATGTGGACAACTAGAGTCCATGTAAGGGGTTTAGTCTGACAAGTAAATTGAGGAGTCAACAGCACACAGATTGTATTTAAAACTGAGTGCCAAGTAGTTAGCTCTATTTTTATTTTTGTTAATCCTCACCCGAGGATATTTTTCCATTGATTTCTAGAGAGAGAGTGGAAGAGAGAGGGAAAGACAGACAGAAACATCGATGTGAGAGAAACACATCAATCGGTTGCCTCCTGCATGAGGCCTTGACCAGGGCCTGGCCAGAAAGGAGCCTGCAACCAAGGTATGTGCCCTTGACTGGAATGGAACCCGGGACCCTTTGGTCTGCAGGCTGACGCTCTATCCACTGAGCCAACCAAGCTAGGGCATGAGTAGTTAGCTCTTAAATAGCAGGGCCAAGTGGTTGTTTTATTTTGTGTTGTTTTCTTTTATTTGACAGGAGCACCACACGGCAAAACCTTTATTGAGTCAAAGCAGCACGAACAACTGCCTCTAGATGCTTCGGCTCCTGATGTGTCCTTAGTTGACTCTGCCTGGACCACAACCACCAGGCTAATAGCATCATCTGGCAATGGTATTGACTTCAGACTTGGGAAAATGTAAAATATTTAAAGGTCAGTCATTTTATCAAATCAGTCTAAGGTTCACTCCGCTTGCAAAACACTCCCAGTCTCCAAACAGCCCTCACTGAACACAGTTTGAGGAAGAGCTGTCTGCGGCTGCATCTTCCTCACATTTGCAACAGTGCACCTCTAAGCAAAGCAAGTCTTTCATTGAGACCCGAGGGTTGGAGTGTATTTTCAAAGCTCTTGTTTTTTTAAAAAAATAATAAAGTTGTGAATGCTTTAGGTTAAGTCGAAAGAGCTGCAAGAACAAGTTAACTTCTGAGAGAAGCATGTGGCTAATTTAAAAATAATAACAATAACTTTATCCTCACAAGCACTGCTTTATATAGCACTTTACATTCACAATTGGTTTCAATCACTGTCATGTTTATTATCATAATGACTTCCACCTTATTCCTCTTGGCAGGGAACCTGAAAATATCACTGCCCAGGAGTAAAATAAAGTAAAAAATCAGGGAAAGGAAAATAGCTTCCTTAGAACTCAATTTTCTAATTTTTCTTCATTAATTACAGGACTTTATATGGGTCAAGTATCCATTTGTTTAAATGTAGCTGGGGTCTTGGCAGGGGGGGGGGGGGCAACAAAGAGGAAGAAAGAATACAGACATTGATGTGAGAACTGGGTTCAAATCCCAAGTCTGCCCTTCACTAACTGTGTGACCCTGGGCAAGGCACATCAGTAATCTGACACTGAGACTCCTCCCCTCATAAGTGGGGGCCATTGCAACAGCCTCATAAAGTTGTGAGGATGAAACAAAGCCTAAGGCACACAGTAGAGACCAGGCACAGGGCAGACACTCAGTAAAGGTTGGTTGCTCTGCTGCACACACTGCTACTTTGCATCATCAAGTGTTGCCCCAGGCCTACTGTTACCTGGAGGCTGAAAAATAAGTAAGACATGTTCTGGCTCTAGAGGCTCTCACAACCTCTTAGAGAATTCATTCATTCATTCATTCATTCATTCATTCAACAGATATTTATTCAGTGCTTATATGTGTCAGGTGCTGGTCTAAGAATAGACAAAACCCTTGTGCTCCAGGAGGTCACCTTTACTGTAGATGACACATCACAAAGACGTGGACACTTCCAGGCAGGTCGGGAATCAGTGCCATAAAGAGAACAGGAGCTAGAAAACGATGGTAGGGTTGCTATTTTGATAGGAGGTTTGAGGCAGCCTTTCTGAGGAGGTGACCCCTTAGAAGAAACCTGAAGGAAGACAGGGAGTGAGCCACTTGGATCTGGGAAAGTGAAAAGCTCTGTGGCGGGAATGGCGGTGAAGACGAACTGAAGAGGAGACAGCGCAGGGTGAAAATATTGGCGGTAAATGTGGGTTTCTGTTTCAAGACATTAGGTTGCAAACTGGGTGGTTATTTGAGGGGAATTTTTAGGATAGGTTTTAGGCTGCAAACATAGGCTAGGACAGCTTATGTGACATGCTTCCCCAAAGACAACAATGACTCCCAAGAAGTCAGCTTCGGTTCTTTAATCTGTTCAAGGGTTAGTAGAGAAGAAGGGTAAAATCATGGCCGTCCTGAGCTGGTACTGAAAGAGTAGACTAAGGACAGAGCCTTTGCTTGACTACCTTTGGGCACCTAGAAAGCACTTTGTTAGTACCTATTTCCATGGAAACTACTTCACCCATCGCCCCAAATCATGACTTATATTCTTTGGTTACCTCATTGCCACCACCGAGGAAAGAAAAACAACCAACCAACACTCTCACCACCCTTCATCACCCTAGGCACATAATACATACGCACTAATTATTTCTTGGCTGCACAAATGAATTTATTTTTTCCTCTAATCAGAAGTGAAATCAGCCCTGTTCAGCGTGGCTCAGTTGGTAGAGCATCATCCTGTGGTCATAACTTTGATTCCTGGTTGGGGCATATGCCCAAGTTGTGGGCTCATCCCCAGTGGGGGCTTTGCAGAAGGCAGCAGATCAAGGTTTCTCTCTCATTGCCGTTTCTCTCTTCCTCTCCTTTCTGCTCTCTAAAATCAATAAAAACATATTTTAAAAAGTTAACTCATAATCTGTAATTGGATGAAGCTTAAACTAACTCTAATGGCTTAAGTCTGATGATGAGATGACTTGGCCAATGAATGCATAGTCGATTCAAGTTCAAGGTCATAAACTAGAAATGCCTTGCAAAAAGCTACTCAAAATTTTCTAGGTCATATGCATTTATTAGCCCATGTTTGCAACAGAAGTGACACAGGTGGGACCATAATTTAAGTCAGACTTTTAAATTTGGCTGTGGAAAGTCATTACTCACTCTGGGCAAAGAAATGGTAGGAAGGCAATGGGGCAGAACCCTTGGCAGTTGAGAAACTAGAGATATTAAGACTTATCAGCTGAATTTAACAGCTGAAAAATTGATAAGTATAGTGGCTTGGTCAGTGTGCCAAATTTAAGGACATGCATTAGGGATTAAGAGTGATACATTTCTTATAAATTTGTCCAAATACTGCAAAGCAAAAATTATTCAATTTTTTTTTCAACAAAGAACTCAGTAGAAGGCAGAGGCAGCAAAGGAAGATGACTAAGCAGTAGAACTCTTTGTAGAGAAAAGTGAAAATATGTCCAAAGTACATAGACAAGGAGCAATATTAGAGTCAGCCCAAAGAGACCCACAGAGTTACAACTGTGTAAATAAAATTGCCATTTTATATCCACAATGGGCCAGATTTTATCCCAGCGTAGCTCTGCAGGAATTCTTTGGAAAGGTTCCTAACTCTAGAATTACTTGGTGAGAGTGAACTGGGGCCCCATGAAAATGATACGTGGTGATGATTTTATGCAACTGCTTTTTAACCACCTAATAGACATCGAATTACTTTCCTACTAGTCCCAATGTTGGCACGACCCTGGGACGAACATTCAGCAAATCCCATTATACGTGGATTCAGCTTTTCTTTCAGTTTGAGAGCTTTTGTGGGAAGAAATTCCAATGAGTTGTGTATTTGTCCAGCTATCCCAGCATAAATATTCATTTCTACAGAATATGTGCACTATGCAAAGTTGGCCCAGCCATGTAAGCTGATTAAAGGCCAGCACATGCGCTAAGGCTCACTTGAGTAATGAGAATAAAAACAAGCCAGCAATGTCTACATAGCTGGAGAATCGGGCTGCTTCCACAGTTGCCTGTTTTCTTGCTATGGGAAGCAAACACCAAAGAAGCTTATCTGTTCCTTCTGCTTCTTTCATCTGTTGGTCCTATTGTAATTACATCCTTTTCTCTAATATTTTTAAATGTTCCAGCCGATTTGGTCTTTTGTTTTAAAAAATATATATTTTTATTGATTTCAGAGAGGAAGGAAGAGGGAGAGAGGGACAGAAACATCAATCATCCATCAGCCACTTCCTGACGCCCCACACTGGGAAGCTAAACCTACAGAGGGGCCCCGCTTAAACCCCCCTCTCCCTCTGCCCTGCTTAGAACAAATCAGTAATAAAATTTCCCAGCCATACAGCCTTTGGAGGGGCTTTCTTCACCTGGTTGCAGAGGGAGAGACACCCATCACTTGGACTCATATCTGGGATGACCGGGGCCTCTCGCCTGTCCCTGCCTACCAGGTCCTGTTGTCAGGTGTGAGTTACTGTGCACTCACAGGGCTCCTCTGAGCGTGATGACAGTCTCCTCCAGGGAGGTCACACAAAACATTTCTCCTGGAATATGTTACTCTAATCAATTTCAGACGCTGCCTTAGATATCCTTGAAGCTCACCAGGAACGAACTGAACGTTCACTCCCACGAGATTGTGAGCCAGGACACCAGGGACTTTGAAATTAAACAGTCTCTAGTTCAGACATCCCTATTACATACTTCTGGGGCGATCTACATGCAATGTACTGTCTGTTGTAGGATGAGCTTGTATTTGTCTATTGTGTGAAATGGCAGGAAAGAAAGAAAACTCATATTGATTTTTGCACATGTGTACTTTTTTATGGTCTCTAAAGAAACTAAAGAAATCAGAGCCTCCGCTTGCTATGGCCATATGGAATATAGTGCGAGAAAAACTTACCAGTCTGCAGTTTCTGGCCTTAAATCTTATCTATGAATTGTGTTTTTCCTCATACAAATGGAAACCCCTGAACATTTAAATGGGGGCCTC
>PVJC01021363.1:0-28256 GCA_004026665.1 Murina feae | reverse complement strand
CTCCCTTTCCACAAGATGAGAAAACTGACCCTGATTTATTTAGTGACATGGCCTACACCTTTCTACAAGCACAGGGTATGTTATGACCACTCCCAGGAAGGTCTGCTCAGAATACTGTCTCCAGGGAATAACACTACTCTGGCAAATCATCTAAGAAAGGAAACAAGCTTTTGTTGGGTTTATTCTGAAGGTCAGAGAACATGCCACCCCAATATATGCTGTGTTGTTATATTGATGATCTTGAGCTGCAGATGCTCGAAAAACAGAAAATGCAAGGAGAGTCTTTCACTAAAGTCACCTGATCTGCCTAAAATCGGACCCTCACAAAAGGTTCCCTCAATGGGAAAAGTGTCATCAGCCAGTGAAGACTGACTGCTGTCACAGGAGACTAGAAGTCGACATCACACCCAAACTTTGTTACAAACTATCTCCCCTACCCCCATTCATCCTTCCTAAAACTCATGTACTCTCCTCTAAGAGACCTAGATATCCCGTCCCCTTTCCCTAGGAAGAAGGTATTTAAATCTGGATTCTAAGCCACCTTGGGGAGTTATTCATTTTTCCCTGGGATCTCCCACATATACACGAGGTACACATGTTAATGGACTTTCGTTTTTCTCTTGGTAATCTGTCTTTCATTACAAGGGCCTCTGCTAAGAACTCAGAAGGTAGAGGAACACTATTTTTCCTCCTCCATAATTCTATCTTGGGAAATCAAGTCCCAGGCTGAACAGTGAGTTTGGCTCAAGCGCCAAGCAGTCCTGGCTGAGGGGAGGGAAGCTTCTAGGGGGAAATCAATGATATTGGCATCAAAATAAGACAAAAGGCACATGCATGGTTGCTGGTGGATGTTTAAAGTGGTTCAACATTTTTGGGGGAGGATTTGGCAAAATCGATAGAAATGTTCAAAGTATATCGAAGAGTCTTCTTCTAGGAATCTCATCTGCTAAGATAAAGCACCAGTGCATAAGCCCTGGTCAGAACCCAGGATGCTACTGCGGGCTCCCCTTCCATGATAGGAAAACCTGCTAACAATCTGCATTTTCAGGACAAGGTGACACCTATACGAATAAAAAGGTGATTGCTAATTAAACTGAACATCTTCCAGATTACCTTCCAGACATCCTTCCCGACAAAGCCATGGTGGTAGGGCTGAGACAGAGGCAGTTACAGGCGATCAGGCTGGCAGAGGAGAGCAGTCAGGGGGATCAGGCCAGCAGGTAGGTGAGTGATTAGGAGCCAGGGGCCTCGAGGGTTCCCGGATTGGAGAGGGTGCAGGCCAGGCTGAGGGACTCCTCTACCACTCATGTGCACCAATTTTGTGCACTGGCCTCTAATTAATATAATAATAATCTAACATACCTAATATATGCTTAATATTTTATGTGTTAACATTAACATTTGCATCAATTTTACACAATGATTCTTGTCCCTTATATTTAATCTACCCATTTTCAAATAAGATTCAAATTAAGCAAATTCCAAGACCATGTATCTATTTCACTGCTGGAGACAGGACTTAAACACAGGCCTAAACACAAAGTCTATATTCTTTTTTCATTATCCCATACTGCTTCCAACATGACTGAGATTGTGTATATTTATATATTAGTACATATAAACTAGTATCTAATATTTTTTAGTTAATTCTTTCTATTTTGAGTGTCTGAAAAATTAGTTCAAACAAAGCAAAATATTCATCTGTAATATGTCCTGTATATTTCACATGTGCATTATAAATCCGAAGTTTAGTCCTATTACAAATGAATTAAAATAAAAAAATAATATTGAAATTTTTTTGTATGTATTGACTTACCTTTTATATTTATTATGAAATAAAAATGTCCAACTGCAAAGAGGTGGCTGAAGTCTGCAGAAAACTTTTCCAGCATCAGATCCTAAGGCTCACCTGCAGGCCATTTTGCTCATAGGAGAAAGATATTGGTGACTTGGATGTTAGTCACCAGGATCCTGCCTTAACATCTATGAACAAGATGGTGTTTACTACAGTCTCCCAGCATTCCTGTTTTAGGACTTAGGAATTCACTGCCTTCTCTGATTAGAATATTCTTACATCCAAAAGTGTATCCAAAGTTTGTTTCCTCATTTACTTCAGCTTCCTGCTCATGCCACCTTAGAGAGCCTTCAACTACCTTAAAATATCAAATCCCCTTTGTGACAAACTCCAGGATTCCCTATTCCCCTCAGTCTATTTTATTTCATTCATAGCACATGTACACTACAGGACATATTTATATTTTTATTATTTTATTATTCTCTTGTTTCCCCTACATTAAAACAAGCTACAAAGCAGGCAATCTATTACTTTTCAATCTATTATGGTCATTATGGGTTTTTTAAATTACTAACCTAAATATGATGTGAGTTTTTTTTTGTTTTGTTTTTTTTTGGCAGGGTTAACATCATTTAATTTCTTTCATTTTCTCTTTATAATGTTATATGTTTACTTTTAAAAAATCTCTTTATTGATTAATTTATTACATGTGTCCTCATCTCCCCATTACCTCCCCCAAACACACATACACTCATGCCCTCACCCCCCTGGTGTCTGTGTCCTTTGGTTTGGCTTACATGTATGCATACAAGTCCTTTGGTTGATCTCTTCCCCTCACCCGCACCCTCCCCTACCTTCTCTCTTTGGATCTGTTTTTGTTCATCAATTTATGTTGTTCATTATATTCCATAAATGAGTGAGATCATGTGATATTTATCTTTCTCTGACTGGCTTATTTCACTTGGCATAAGGCTCTCCAGGTCCATCCATGCTGTTGCAAATGGTAAGAATTCCTTCCTTTTTACAGCAGCATAGTATTCCATTATGTAGATGTACCACAGGTTTCTAATCCACTCATCTGCTGATGGGCATTTAGGCTGTTTCCAAATCTTAGCTATGGTGAATTGTGCTGCTATGAACATAGGGATGCATATGTCCTTTCTAATTGGTGTTTCTAGTTTCTTGGGATATAGTCCTAGAAGTAGGATCACTGTGTCAAATGGGAGTTCCATATTTAGTTTTTTGAGGAAACTCCATACTGTTCTCCACAGTGGCTGCACCAGTCTGCATTCCCACCAGCAGTGCATGAGAGTTCCTTTTTCTCCACATCCTTGCCAGTATTTGTCATTTGTTGATTTGTTGATGATAGCCATTCTGACAGGTTTGTGATGAATACCACATTGTTGTTTTGATTTGCATCTCTCAGATGATTTGTGACTTTGAACGTGTTTTCGTATCTCCCTTGGCTAAAATAAAATGGCAATGGACCTAAATAAATATATCATAGTTTGTAATGAGGTGTTTTTTTTTTGTTTTTTTTTGCAAATAATATCTCTTTATGACACGTGTAACATTTATCACAATTTAATATACACACATGTATACAATAGAAGCACTTGTGATTTTCAATGTAGTCTTAGTTTTCTCACTTTTGAAAAATTGATGCAAAAGTAGAAAATAATGATGTAGTGTTTTCTATAGCATAGAAACTAATCTTACCCTGAATATACATTTTTTTCAGATCACCCTAACACAAATTTATTTTTTTATTCTCTTTAAAAATGTGGAGAATATGTTTCTAATTGCATTATTATTTTATCTTGGCACACTAGTAAAATATTTATTTTCAAGTAATAGTAACTTGATAATGACTTACATTAAATTAATTTTTCTAAGAAACTATTAATTTATATAATGTAAGCATAAATTAACAATGAATATATTAATGATTTACACAAGTGACAATTTGTTAAATTATTCCTTATTGCTGCATACTGCTATTCTTCTAATTTGTGTAAGTTAGAAATTGAATGAAATGAATAAGGAAATTCGAAATAACACATCACCCTAACAAAATCTCTAAGAAATAGATTTAAAACAAATAAACTGCTGTTTTATAACTCTACAATGTATTATAATGAAAATAACAGTAACAAGGTAATATTAATATTTTGTTCAGATGCTGTTTTAATCAAATGTATTGTCAACTTAATTTTGAAATATTATTTTCTGCCAAAGATTTCAGGCACACTTCCTCTGTCTTTTTATTATTATTCATCAAACTTCTTTTTTCCTTCCTAACATTTTTTATTACTTTCAGTGAATTGAGTTCTTATCTGTCACATTTTTTCATTTTCAATAAAATTGTGTTTACATAAAATATAATTTATAACATTAAAAACATCATCACCTCTTACACATAGCCATTAGCTCATTCTTTAAGTTCTCCTTGTAACTAAAATCATGTGTAAGAAATTATAAATATAGTTTTGTGACTGAAAAAAGACCTAATGTGTTTTAAATAGTCATGCTTAAATATAAAATTACAAACAGGATGTTGAAGTCAAAGTTCTCCACAGACACAAAACTAATAGGATATATATATATATCTTAACTGATAAAAGCATAATATTAAAAGTAACCGTTCCTCTGGGACGGGGAAAGCCACGCTCACCAGCCAATCAGAATGGCTGTATGCAAATTAGCTCAGGTAAGATGGCGGCTGGCAGCCCTGGAGGCCAGTGCAGTGCCAGCAGCAGGGTGAGCGGGATGTGGGGGTGGGCGGGAGGGAGATGGCATGGTGGCAGGTGGTGTGGGGGTGGGGAGCAATGTGGTGTGGGGGAGGGGAGCGATCAGCGATCAGCCTGGTGATGGGTGGTGTGAGGGTGAGGAGCAAGATCAGCCGGGTAGTTGGTGGTGTGGGGGTGGGGGGCACGATCAGCGGGTGGTGGGTGGTGTAGGGTTGGGCGGGCGAGATCAGCGGGTGGCAAGTGATGTGTGTGGGGTGGGTGGGGCGAGATGTGCGGGTGGCAGGTGGCAAGTTGTGCGGGTACAGGCTGGGCTGAGGGACCCCCGAGAGCACAAATTTTTGTGCACTGGGCCCCTAGTGTATATATATATTCTATCTATTTATCCACTCATCTATCAAGAGATTTTTTTAATAAGAAATTGACTGAGGCAATTGCGGGACTAGAAAGTTCAAAATCTGCAATGTAGGCTACAGAGCTGAAGACCCAGGAAAAATCTGACGTTGCAGCTCAAATTCAAAGGCAGTCAGCTGGCAGAATTCCCTCTTCAGGAGAATTTAACCTTTATTCTTAAGGCTTCCATCTGATTGGATGATGCCAACACAAGTTATGGAGGACAATATTTTTACACAGTGTATTGATTTAAATGTTAACCTCGTCTAAAAAAAATACCTTCACAGCAATATCCAGACATATTTGACCAAATATCTGGGTTCTTTTGCCTAGCTAAGTTATTGACACATAACATTAACTATTGCACAGTGACAAAAAATAGTTTTACACTAAAAGGTACTTGTATTTCTCTTGATTATTTTTCATACTTTTCCTCCCGAATGGTAGGATCTCTTTCTATAGTTTTTCTTCCTCATTTCTAGTCACCAATCAAGAACTAGGGGAAAAAAGATATGTGATCTCTACCTGTAAACTTTTCCAAATTACAAATCATTCATCACATTCCTATTGCCTGCTATTATTAGAAATCATATATTTTGATGTATTTTATTATTAAGATTTTTCATATATCTTCATCATTTCTTGATTAAGAACATTTTTTACTGAGCATCTACCAAAAATGAAGCATTGAAAGCAAAAGATGAATAAGGCAAACTTTCTTCCTCAAGGAGTTGACAATCAAGTGAGGGGCAGGGGAAAACACACATACTGTAATACAATACGCTATTGTAATGTAAGAGTATTTTGAAGAGCATAGAAAAAGAGCATATAAGTCAGGTATATTGGGTTTATAAAGGAATTAGTTCTGCAAGAGGAGATTAAAGAAATAATTACAGATTTCCAAAGAGTGAGGCAGCACACAGTACTAGAGAATCTATTTCCAAAGGGAAGATAGAAGCACTGGGACTGACACAGAAAGATGCCCTATTGAATTGAGGAGATAGAAATTATCCTTTAAATTGGGCACCTAGTAGACCATTTTATGGGAGATTTAAAAGGAACTGATGTCACAATAAACTTCATGGAGACATACATGAAAGGTAAAGCAAATAACACTTATGAAAATGTTCTTTTGAACAGATTGGATGAGAATAATGATGGTAGGAAGAACATATAGTACTATAATAGTTTTCTTTATTAAATTTATTAGGGTAACATTGGTTAATAGGATCATATAGGTTTCAAGTGTGCATTACTATGATATAGGATTTGTCTATTGCATTGTGAGTCCACCACCCAAAGTCAGAACATCTTCTGTCGCCATATATTTAGCCTTCTTACCTTCTACTAGTCCCCAGTCCTTTCTATGGTAAATTTGGTTGCTTGTGTGAATCATCATACTCTTGTTTGCCCATGTTTGTAAGTTAGAATGCCTATTATTAACAAGACAGGTAGAAACAAGTATTGGAGAAGTCCTGGAGTAAAAGGAGCCCTCATTCATCTCTGGTGAGAATGTAAATTGGTATAACCACTACGGAAAATGGTAATGCAGTTCCTCAAAAAAACTGAAAATAGAGTTTACCTTATGACCCAGCAATTCCTCTTCCGGGTATCTCCCTGAAAGCCTCACAACATTTATTGGCAAAAGTATATGCATCTCTATGTTTATTGCAACATTATTCATGGTGGCTAAGACATGGAGACAATCCAAGTGTCCTACAATGGAGGACTGGCTAAAGAAGCTATGGTACACATACACAATGGAATACTCCTCAGCCATAAGAAAATATGAAAGGTTGCCCTTTGCAACAACATACAGTAGGTTTTCACTTAAAGTGTGGTTTGTGGATCTCAGATGACTTACAACATTCAGTAAAGAGAACTAAAGAGCTTTCTCAAGCTTTAAAAATGTTATTGTCATACATTTTCATAATTTGTAAATTACAATTTTTATAACTGTAAAAATTTTATTGTAATTTTAATATTTGACTTTTGTTAGTTGCTCATGTGATAAAAGGATTGCATGTATTGATGTCCTAGTCTAAATATAGCTAACATTTGTTTAGTAGGTGCATTTATTTGGACAACATTTATTTTCACAAATTTTTATTTCAACAAGTTAACAATTGACAATTCTATTGACATCTTTATTGTACTGAGTTAAATTACTAATGTCACAATTTTCTGGCATGATGAAAGGTTTACTAAAAGCATAAATTATCAAAAATATAGATATATATTATAATCAATATAGAATATCCATTTATTTAACATTTATTAAAATAATTATTAAGTTTCTATATATTTTTTTCTAATAATAATAAAGAGGAATCTAATAAGATGATAAAATGAGATTCTAGTTATCCTGAGAAAAATTAATCTGCTACATTGAGGATTCACACAGCAACCAACATTTAAAAGAAGTCTGGACTTTATTGATTTTAGTAGATTGGTCTTTTTTTTTGCATCTAATTCTCACTAAATGGTATTTTTAAAAATTGGGAAAAATTTATACACAGTGAAATTATTACATCTTATGTGCAATTTTGCTTGGTTTTCATATTTGTATGCAGCTATGTTACCTTACCTGAATCTCCATATCAAATATTTTTCTCATCTTAGAGAATTTTCTTCTGACTCTTTCTGTCCTTCTTTAACTCCATAATAAACCAAATGTGCTTTTCATCATAAATTATTTTCACCTGTTCTTGACCTTCATGTACATGGAATCCTATATAATAAAAGGCTAATATGCAAATTGTCCCCTCAACTGGAAGTTCAACTGGAAGTTCGACCAGGGGGCAGGGCCACCAACCAACCACCATGGACCCTTCCTCCAGTGGGCCCCATCCCATCAGGCTAGTCAGGGCAGGCCGGTCAAATCCCACCCATGCACAGATTTGTGCACAGGGCCTCTAGTAATTCATATAATGGAATGACCCAATTTTACCTACTGTTTAAAATGAATATGTTTTTGAGATCCATCTATATTGTGTCTGTCAGTAATTAATACTTTGTTATTATTGAGAAGGATTTAACCGTTTGAAATGCCATTGTTTTTGGTCAATTTTCCAGTTAATGGAAAATTTGTTAGTTATCCAGTTGATCAAAAATGTGTCAGTTATTTCCCTAGCCAGTGTTGCTCAGTGGTTTAGCGTTGACTTGTGAACCAGGAGTTCAGGCTTCAATTCCTGTTAAGGGCATTTGTCCTGGTTGGAGGCAGCCAGTCAATTATTCTCTCTCATGATTACATATAGATACATATGTATCTTCTTATGTATCTACATGTAATCTATGAAATCAATAAAAATAATTTTGTTTTTAAATTGTCAGCTATCCAGGTTGGTTGTATGGGTTTTGTTCTGTTATGAATGCCATTAATATAAATATATTAATATATATTTGTCTGAAAATAAGTTTTCTTATCATCTGTATAAATAGAACTGGGTAAAATATACATGTATATCTAATTTTATGAAAAAAGTAATTGTAAACTATTGTTTACAAGGTATTTAAAATTTTATTGCTCTCCAGCCAAGAACAAGCATTCCAGTAGTTCCACATCCTCACAAACATTTGATTTTGCCAATAATTTTACTATTAGTCATTTAGGTCACTTTCTAATTTTGAAATTTAATTTGATGTCTATTTTCCAGAAAACTAATGCTATTGAGCAATGTCCATTTTTTAAGTGATGCCTACAGAGTTGCCTAAAATTTTAATTCTGGTGAAGCATAAATGACATTTTTTCATTTATGGATAATTTATTTTTTCTTGTCTAGAAATATTTTATTGATTCAATGTTGTAAACTTATTTTATATTTATTTATATTTTGAGTTAATTTCTATATTTGATATAAGTATATTTCATTTTTCCATATATTTATCCAGTTATTCCTACACTATTTGCTGAAAATACTTTCCTTTTCCTTTTAAATTTTGTCTTTGCCATTTAGAAAATTAATTTATGCTGTATATTTGGATCAATTTATGATCTTTCTTTTCTATTTTTTTAAAATACATTTTGTTGATTTTTTACAGAGAGGAAAGGAGAGGGATAGAGAGTTGGAAACATCAATGGGAGAGTAACATCGATCAGCTGCCTTCTGCATGCCTCCTACTGGGGATGTGCCCACAACCAGGGTATATGCCCTTGACCAGAATTGAGCCTGGGACATTTCAGTCTGCAGGCCAACACTCCATCCATTAAGCCAAACTGGTCAGGGCTCTTTCCTATTTTGTTAATCATTATTTTGTTCTTCCATCAATTCTACATTTTTCTGAATTATTGTAGCTTCATAATAAGCTTCAAAATCAGGCAGTAATAGTGTGCTTCCCCAACTTTCTTCATATGTATCTATATGTAATCTATATAAATGTTAATATATATTAAATGTATATAATTTTGACTGTTCTATTACTTTTTATTTCCATATTAATTTACTATCAATTACCCATAATTTTTATCATCAAAGTCTTATTATTGATTTTGGTTATACTGAATCTATGGAGTAGGAAAGAATTGACATCTTCTCAAAGAGTTTAATAATGAAACTTCCAATCTAGCTACATAAAATATATATTTATTTAGAACCTCTTTAATTTCTTTGAACATTTTTGTGTCTTTTTAGTTTAGCAAACATTTATATTTTGCATTATTCATAAATGTTTAATATTTTAAAAAGGTGTTTATGTTGTCTATTAGAACAATAAAAAGTAAATGTTTTGAGTACAAAACTGATAATTTTATCTTTAGAAAAGGAAAAACAATGAAAACCACAGAGACTTTATTAAAAATGGTAGTCTTAGTATCAAAACCAGCTACACATTTTATTATCCCTAAAATGCTGTGTTATAATCTATTTAAAGAAAAATTAGCTAGAGATAAAATTTCACCAAATTATATTAGTCATTGACATATGACATTAAAAGCATACATTTTGAAAGAGGAAACATTAGCTATTATGTGACCAAAGATGAAATCAATAATCCTATATGATAAAAGGTTAATATGTAAATCGACTGAACAATAGAGCGACTGGTCATTATGATGCACACTGACCACAAGGGGACAGGTGTTCAATGCAGGAGCTTTCCCCTGGTGGTCAGTGTGCTCAGTCAGAAGCCCTGAGCTGGGCTCATGGCTGACAAGAATAGCAGTGGTGGCAGGAGCCTCTCTTGCCTCTGCAGCAGTGCTAAGGCTGTCTGACTGATGGATTAGGCCTGCTCCCCACTGGGAACAGGCTTAAGCTGTCAGTTAGACATCCCTTGAGGGCTCCCAGACTGTGAGAGGGCTCAGGCTGGGCTAAGGGAACCCCCAGAGTGCATGAATTTCATGCACCGAGCCTCTAGGGATCCTATGTAATAAAAGGCTAACATGCAAATCGACTGAAGAGTGGTCACTATGACATGCACTGGCCACCAGGAGGAAGATGCTCAATGCACGATTTGTCCTCTGGTGGTCAGTGCACTCTCACAGGGGGAGCCCTGCGCAGCCAGAAGCCAGGCTCAGGAGTGGTGACTGCAGCAACAGTGGTGGGAGCCTTTCCTGCCTCTGTGGCAGTGCTAAGGATGTCCAACTGTTGGCTTAGGCCTGCTCCCAGCAGCCGGACATCCCCCAAGGGCTCCCAGACTGTGAGAGGGTGCAGGCCAGGCTGAGGGAACACCCTGAGTGCACAAATGTTGTGCACCAGGCCTCTAGTTTATAATAAAATTAATTATGATGTTTGCGTGTGTGCAAGAGTAAGTATGTGTGTGTAAATTGCTCTATGACTGGTTACCACAGATTTAGGATATGGAAGTATAAAAAATGAGGTGGGGTTAAAATTGATGGGTGTCCACCTGTGAGTACAGCAAGGAAAGTCAATCATATTCAAATATAATAAACACTCTGCTTTACTATAGTGAAAAAGTGGTCTTCAACAATATGCCCCCTGATTTTAATTTAGTGTTGACTAAGATAGTAAATTATAATTTTGGCCAAATCTTAATCTGTAGGTCACAGCTTTGAAGAGTGCTGTGAGGTATTTGATAACAACTAGGTATTTTATTACTTTTTCCATACTACAGTTAGGTAAAAGGAAGCTAATTTCATGAGTGTTGGCTGTTGCTGTTGTTTTTATTTATTTTTGTTCTATATGTTAGTATTTACATATGATTAAAAGCTATGATATTGATAAAGTCTATAAAAAGAAAATTTTAAATTTCAATCATATTACTAAACTAAAACAACTCAGTCATATGTATCCTAAATTTTAAATATTTAGATAATTTTACCTTAGATAGAAGTGCTAGGCTTCTTAATATTAAAAATGGTATTTTAGTATTTCTTGGGAAAGCTGAACAGGTATAAATGACATAATCATTGATAAGTTGGCACTTTCTTACCACTTGAAATTTAATTATGATTTGGAAAACAAATAGATACAGTATCATTGAGAAATTAATAACTATGTTTGTAAAATAAGCTGTATTTTTCAGTGCTTTTAACTAAAAGTAATCATTAACTTTATACTACCAAAACATATTCAATCTTTTAGATTTGAAAATGACTACTCATGTGCTAGAGAACTGAACATATTCTGTTCTAGTAAAAATAATGTACTTTTGACTCAGCTTTCCTAAAATTAAAGTTGAAGCTGTAGGGCAAAGGTTCAAATATTTCTAAGTGAGTTACCTTGAGCATATGGAAGTATAAGTATCTTGAGTACACAATTATATTTTATAAAAAATATAAAGTAAAAGGCAGGAGAATATTTATAATTTAGATACATTAAAAAACTAAAATGTTTATACAAACCAGGTTAGAGTTAATATTATTTTATTATACCTATATTTATGACATTATTTTTTAATTAAAATGATTTTGTTTAGTTTATTTGCCAGAAGGCCACTTTTAACATTCTTGTTATTTACTGTAAAATGTCTAGTGTTTAATTATTATCTTTACAAATTGCTGCTTATTTAAATATTATTCATGAACATTTTTATTTACTTATTACAAATTTTCATAGAAATTTTTGTTTGTTAAAATATAATCATTGCGAGTAATATCACAATTTAAGTCAGAGGAGATATTTATTAAAACTTCTAATTCTAGTTTTTGCACTTACAAAAATGGATAAGCTATTTTTAACCTTATAGTGCTTTTTAGCTAATTCAACAGGGAAAACACAAAAATAGCTAATACCTGCCAAATGCATGAAATGATTTACTAGTGTCTTACATATTGTTTTTGTTAATATATTTCTTATTTTTTAACAGTGCTCAAGTTTTTTGGAACAAATTTAAAATACTGTCTTCTACTTTTAAAAACAAAATTAATTCATGTATGCAGAGAAAGTCTGGATAAAAACACATTATTATAACACATTATAAATTACTAGACCTGCATGAAATTCGTGCACCGGGGGGTGGGGGGGGGTGGTGGTAGTCCCTTAGCCCAGCCTGCACCCTCTCCAATCTGGGACCCCTTGGGGGATGTCCAACTGCTGGTGTTGGCCCAATCCCACAGGGGACATCCCTCTCACAATCTGGGACTGTTGGCTTCCAACTGCTCACCTGTGTGCCTGCCTGATTGTACCTAATCGCTTCTGCCTGACAACCTGATCATCTCCTAACCACTGCCCTGCCATCCTGATCAATGCCTAACTGCTCCCTTGCTGGCCAGATCACCACTGTTGGCCTGGTCCCCCACAACTGCCCTCCCCTGCTGGCCCAGTCACCCCTAAGTACCCTCCCCTGCTGTCCTGGTCGCCCCTAACTGCCCACTCCTATGGCCTGGTGACCCCTCATTGCCCTTCCCTGCCAGCCTGGTTGTCCCCAACTGCCCTCCCCTCTTGACTAGGTCACCTCTAACTGCCCTCCCTTGCCAGCCTGGTTGTCCCTGCCAGTCCAATTGCTCCTAACTACCCACCCCTGTCAGATTGGTTGCCCCCAACTACCCTCCTCTGCAGGCCTGGTAGCTTTCAACTGCCCTCTCTCCCTTGCAGGCCCAGTCCCCCCTAACTGCCCTCCCCTATAGGCCTGGTCCCTTCCAACAGTCCTCCCCTGCCAGCTCAGTCACCCCTAATAGCCCTCCCCTGCAGGCCTGGTATCCCCCAACTGCCTTCCCTGCTGGCCTGGTCACCCACCAATGCTCTCCCCTGCTAGCCATCTTGTGGTGGCCATCTTGTGCTCACATGGGGTGGCCATCTTGTGCAAGGGTATGACATTCAATTTGCATATTACCTCTTTATTATATAGGATCATGAGAAAAAGAAAACTCCAATTTGTCATTTTGATAAAATTTGATAATAAGAAACTACCAAGCTGAGTTGATCTCAAAAATTTCAGAAGAAAATTAGTTTTACAAAGCTTTACAACATTACTTAGAAAAAAAAGTGAGAATGGCTTATTTATATACATAGAAACAATAAGAAATTTGAAGTGTTAAAATATTTTTATTTGAAAATAATTGATTGTTTAATTGAACTTTTCTGATATATTGTAATGTAGAGGGTTTCATTACATAAGAACATTTACATCTACAATGAAAATATAATCATTCATATGTTAATATTATAGTTATTCAGGGAGCTATAATTAATGTAGTTATTGATCCTACTTTTGGTTTCTCTTATACTGTTGGTTGCTAACTTCTGTCCATCATACCTTAGATTCTGAGCTCATAGGAATAGTTATGAGATATAGCCAGCTAGCTGCTCACCAAATTTTGTATCTACATGGGTACAGACTATTATGTCTTTTCTAATTCTTATGTAACTTCAGCTATAAATGTGAGTAGAAGTGAGGTATGCCAGACTTTTGGACAAAGGCCTTTTAGAAAGAGTGTTACCTCAGCTAAGACCACATGTCACTTCAGCTGACCCAATGTGGAGGACAAGGTGGTGGTCAAAGAAATGGTGAGCATGGCAGATGAAAAAATAGGCTGCATCCTTAACTCATACATGGCAAGGAACCGCCTACCAACAAACGATATTCACCTTCATCTATTGCTGAGTTAGACATAAACTTGTGCCTGTGTCATATGTGAGCATTTTGTATGTGTAGATCTCTTTCATTTACCCTAATACTGATTTAAACCTAAATGGGTCAATTTTGAATTATTTAGTAACTAGAGGCCTGGTGCATAAAACCGTGCACTCAGGGGTGTCCCTCAGTCTGGCCTGCACCCTCTCACAGTCTGGGAGCACTCGGGGGATATCCATCTAATGGCTTAGGCCCGCTCCCTGCAGGAGCGAGGGCCTAAGCCATCAGTTAGACATCCTTAGTGCTCTGGGAGGTGAGAGAAGCTCCTGCTACCACTGTTGTGCTCACCAGCTGTGAGCCCGGCTTTTGGCTCCTGCATTGAACATCTGCCCCCTGGTGATCAGTGCATGTCATAGCAGGCAGTTGTTCTACTGTTCAATTGATTTGCATGTTAGTCTTTTATTATATAGGATTGTCAAAAAAATTATAGGTGAGGTAATTCAATGAAGACTTTGAGATAATTGCTTGATTTAATTGTCTCTATTTTCTCTATGATACCAATAGAGGCCTGGTGCATAAAATTGGTGCATGGGTAGGGTCCCTAGGCCTGGCCAGCAATCAGGGCTGATTGGGGCCTTCAGCTACCAGCCAGGGCCTTCCTTCGCTCCACACCACCCCCTTGTGGTCAGCGCACATCAGAGCGAGTGGTCGAACTCCCAGTCAGTCGAACTCTTGAGGGGACGATTTAAAAGGCACATTAGCCTTTTATTATATAGAATTAGAAACAGAGATATTGAAAAAAAATTTTTTTCCTCCAAAGATGTCATTTGGGGAACTAGAGGGGGAAAAAAAACATGTTAGGAACTCTAGGGAAATACTTTTTATCACATTCACCCATATGAGAAATTGTTCTTCACACTCTACATATAAATTTATGATTTGTAAATAATGAAGTTAAGAGCCATTGTGAAATAACAGGAAAACAAACTCATTCATTCAAATGAAGAATTTTGTTTACAAGAAATACATTATCACAGATGCATTATCATTGCTCATGTTGGTTAGCTAAGGTCCAGTTAACTGAAATAAATAATCTTTATCAAAAAAAGTGAAAGCTAGCAATTGTGCTGACAGAGAAGAAATTGTCTTAGCAGGGTTTGGGACTTTCTTTGTAGACTCATAACAGTTTTAATGTAGCATTGAAAAAATCAGCTAGAACAAAATTGTTTCTGCTTTATTCAAGCTCTTACTAGGGAACGACTAGCAATATAACTAAAAATAAAGAAAAGTGTGAAATAAATAATTCTATAATAAAATGTAAGTGTCAAACCATAGTTTTAGTAAAAAAAATAGTATGTATTGAAAATGAAATAAATTTAATCTAGAAAGTAATATAGAAAAAATTTTAAATCAATGATTAAAAGCATGTCTTAAGCAGGCAGTCCTTTTTAAGTCATCATTATAATACAAACTACAATTTAGAAGTAGAATTAGTCCAAAATTCCTACTATATATTTACATACATTAGTATATTTCCATAAAGTATATATTGTAGTTGAAATTTTATAACAGTCAAATAATAAAAAATATTCTGTTAAGCAGTCAATTTTTTAAACAAAATTGATTTATAATGACTCTATTAACCAGATTGATTTTGTTGGGGGGGATGGCAGGGGTGCTGCATTTAACTTTAAAATCAAGGTGGAGTCACACTCACTATTGAACATAATAAAATAGTAATATGCAAATTAACCATCATTCCAAGACACCTAAGCCATGCCCACCAGTCAAGCCATACCCCCAGCCAATCAGAGTGGCTGTATGCAAATTAACCCAGCCATGATGAAGACCAGCAGCCATGGAGCTAGAGCAAACCAGGAGGCTTCCATTGCAACTGCCTGCCTAGGCCTGCTGGGCCTCTGCTCAAGGCAACAATGTTTCAATTATAGAAGATAAATAAACACCAGAAACCTGATTCCAACCAACCTCGCTGGGACCTTGGGTCAATGGGAGCTGTGAGCAGCCTGAAAACGGCCCTCAGCCCCTCACCCAGGCTGGCCAGGCACTTCAGCAGGTGGACATCCCCCGAGGGGTTCCATACTGTGAGGGCACAGGCCAGGCTGAGGGACCCCTCTCCCTCTTGAATGCACAAATTTTTGTTCACTGGGCCCCTAGTAACATAAATGTTTGTGTTTTCAAAAGTATTCTGTGACTTTGTTTCTGATATAATAATATAAACAGGCAAAGATATGTTAAGTGAAATAATGATATTTTCAGTGAAAACTTGCAAATCAGTATGAAGGTAGTAACTACACTAACTTCAGTTATTCCCTAGAGAATATTGTTAACTCATTTTATGCTTAGCATAAAATTCAAGCAAATTATTTCAAGACTGGAGACATGTATATGTATAAGGAGAATAGCATGACATATGCTCTTTCATTTAATTTAAAAGATCGTATATAGCATCATCTTCATGATTTCTTCTCAATAGGAAATCCAATAGGATAGAATAAATCAAAGTAAAAAAAATAGATGTGTTTATGGTAAGTAAACTAATATAATGTAATTAAAAACTGGTGAGTTGACATGGAAGGTGCGGCTCAGTTTGTTGATGGTCAACCCATGCACTGAAAGGTCATCAATTTAAGTCCTGTAGGGCACACACCCAGATTGTGGGTTCCATCTCCTGTTGGGGTATGTGGTGTGAGAAGTACCTGATAGATGTTTCTCTATCACATTTCTCTCTCAACCTCCTTTCCCCCTCTCTAACATATGAATAAAAACATAATTATCTTTTAAATTGGGTCATTAATACTCAGTTTGGACAAAGTTCAAGAATATGGTTGAGAAGTAAAACTGGAAGTCCAGTTCCAAGTACTAATATACAATATATAACCTTTATTTTTCAAACCTTATTCACACACTTTGATTTCAATAGTCATTTCTAGAGATAGACAAATATTAGTTTTTTGCAATTGGATTCAGAGGACTGGTTACAGTTCAAAATCATAGGACAGAGTAAAGATATAATAATAATAATCATACACTCCCACGATTCTTATATCACTGCAATATGCAAATGATATAGCTATATGTTAGACTAATTTGTTAGTCATTGGTTACCCAGTTTCATATTACAAAGGTGTCACAGACATTCCTAGTGGTAATCAGTAGAAGAGAACAAGAAATACTATTTCCTGCAATACTGATTTGGTGGTAATGTACTCCTTCAGCCTTTCATTTTGTCTTAAAAACTTTTATTTCCCATTAAATTTTAAATGATAGCTTTGTTGGATAGAGTAGTCTTGGGTTCACGTCCTTGCTTTTCATTACTTTAAATACATCATGTCAATTGCTTCTTCCTTGAAATGTTTCTATTGAGAAATCAGCTGACATTCTAATGAGTACTCGCTTGTAGGTAACTTTCTGTCTCATTCTTGTTGCTTTTAATATTCTTCCTTTGTCGTTCATGTTTGTCATTTTAAGTATATGTCTTGGAGTGGGTCTCTTTGGGTTCAACTTGATTAGAACTCTGTGCTTACTGAACCTGTGTGACTTCTTCCTTCACCAGATAAAAATATTTGTCACTAATTTAAAGTGGAATATGGAAGTGTAAAATGAAGGTCTCCAATGAAAATCTAACATGGGGGCATAAAGAGATGTCATTCATCATGTATTATTTGAAGAGCCTGTAGGCAGATATGTAGGGAAAGTAATGGCCTAAGTGAGGAATAAAGGAAAAATAAATGCAATAATAGAATAAGATGCACAATGGGGCTCTGACAACTTCAGTGTCCACTCGGTCACTAATGGAGTATTAAAACGTTGCACAGACTACAATCTTGCCTTTTGGTAGATTTGCATGCCAATGGAATAAAATAATTTTAGACATATCTTCTAATCTGTGCATCTTACCTCTTCAATATTCTATTCTAGTTCTTGCAAATATAAATATACTAGGGGCTCAGTGCACAAAAATTTGTGCACCCGGGAGGTCCCTCAGCCCGGCCTGTGCCCTCTTGTAGTCTGGGACCTCTCTGGGGATGTCCACCTGCTAGCATGCCTGGTTAACCTGGGTGAGGGGCTGATGGCTGTTTGCAGGCTGGCCAAACCCCCCAGTGGGATCCCTCACCCCATTGGGGTGTGGCTGGCATGGGTGATGGACTGAGGGCTATTTTCAGGCTTTCAGGCTGCCCACAGCTCCCATTGACCCAATGTCCCAGCAAGGCTGGCTGGAAGCAGGTTTCTGGGGTTTATTTATCTTCTATAATTGATACACTGTTCATTTAAGCTGAGACCTAGGCAGGTAATGAAGCCTCCTGTCTCCTTCAGCTTGTGGCTTCTATAATTGAAAGAATGTTGCCTTAGTAGTTGGCCTCTAGGACTGCTGTTTGCTTGGGCTCTGAGGCTTCTATAATTGAGACAATATTGCAAATATGTTGTTGCCTGGAGCCAGGAGAAGCCCAGCCGGCTGGCAAACAGTTTTACTCCTGCTTCAACGGAAGCTGCCTGTTTACTCTAGCAGCTCCCTGACTGCCAGCCTCCATCTTGGCTGGGTTAATTTGCATACAGCTGCTTTGATTGGCTGGTGGGTGTGGCTTAGGTGTCCCAAAGAAACGGTCAATTTCAATATTACACTTTAATTAGATTAGATGAACTTCATAAACTTGCTGTCTAGCTGGGGAAATGAAAATATTTTGCAGTTTAAAATATGATAAAAAAATAAATAATCAAAAGGGAAGATAAAAGTAATATTCAGAAATGATAGTATTTCCAAATCATTGAGAAAGACATATATAGTACTTAACATTTCAGGAGAAAAACCGCAGTTATATTATTTAAATTTATTATGTGCATTTCAAGGCATGATTATCTTATTAACTAACTATTACTCAGGATTTTGTGTGATAATTATATTATCTTAAAACACATAACTGACAGACGATGCACCTCAGAATAATAGTAGATCAGGTCATAAGAATCCATTGTGAGACTGACTCTTTCGTGTGGAAAAATATGTATAAGAGCTTCTTGATATATATTAGTCAGTAAAACTGCATGATGTAGGTCTACCTTAGTGCACTTAGAAAAAACTACACTTGATATTATTTTCATAATAATTCATAAGGTTCTCCTTGAGTCCGATATACTTAAGGAAGAGTCGGCATAGGTAGAAAATGGAAGAACAGGTAAATAGAAAAGAGGATTATATTCAATGTTCATGTAAGCCAGATATTTTATTTAGCAAATCCATGTTCATAAGTATTATTTCTTGACATTATCATCATTCCATTCTCCTGACCTCAATACATTTAAATCAACATTGCTTTGTTTTGTCTTTATGCTTCCCTTATTTGCTGTTTCCTATTTCCTGTTTTTCTCCAGCTCTCAGTTTTCTCCTGTTCAATTATATTACTTACACATTTTGCTTCTAATCACATATCTTCACAGCTGCTTCCCTGGTTCATGCTCATTACCGCATAACTAGACAATTATTTTGACTCTAGCTAGTTCCCATGTTGCCAGATTCTTCCTCTCTTCCAAGCTGTCAGGTTACCTTTTTGGATTTATCTCTTGCTTTTTTCTTAAAATATTTATAAATTCTGAACTTTAGAATAAGATTTTGAATTTTTTTAAAAAAGATTAATGAACAAGGCCCAAGTACCTATAATAGATAAAGTAATAATAAAAATTGTTTCTCCAAGGTGGTCTAAAATTTTTTGACATAAAATTGTATTGATTAAAACATTTATACATTTTAATATTTGTTTTTATATCTCCTTTTATTATCTTAATACAATTTTAAAATAAACTCAAAGTTTATGCTATTTTATACTTATTTATGAAAATTAAGACCAAAATATATTTAAGAAGCAGTGAGGAATCTATGTCCCCAGATGTTCATTGAAATGACATTTATATAATTAAAAACTATGTGTCATATTTTTAGTAATAGAATATTAGAGAACATCAAAAGACATCCAGCAAAAGAAATATTTGCTGTCGTCCAAAAATATATTTCCAACACTTCTAATTAACATTGACATATTTTCAATAGGAAATATAAATATTTAAAAGTGAGCAAAGATAGTGTATACTTAAGTAATTTATTATGCCAGTTAAATTTAATGTTAAAGGGATAACAGCCTATAGCCCCTACAGCCAGATTGTCCACACTTGAACCTAGGTCCTAGAATAAACTACCTATGATCTCTAAACAATCTAATTATAACCTTTCTATGTTTCCATTTCCTCATCTATAAAATATAGGTAATAATAATATTGATTTCATGAATATATTGTGAAGATTTAATAGGTTAATACTACTAAATGATTAAAATAGATATAGTGTATATACACAATTATTAATAATAATTTGACATGGCTAGTCATTATTGGTAAATAAAATAAATGTCTACATATTTCTATATGGACTTTGTATTCTCAGATTTTCTGAAACGACCAAATTTTTTTTTACAATGATATCTGCTACAATTAAATTACTTACTGTGTTTTAGATATATTTAATGCAATTTCAGCACACTATTATTTTATTTATTGATTTTACACCTGAAAAAAATATAGAGGATATGTATTTTCAAATTATACCTTCATAGTTGTATGTTTAGAACATCACTTAATTAGGACTGCAATCTTACAATATTGGCCTCTAACTCCTATGTGTTCTTACTGTGCAATTTTTAGGCAGTGCGTATCTAAGACTAGCTTCATTGTATAATGCTGTAAGCATACATATTTAATATAACTTTAAGACATATGCGTTTCAGATAATAAAAATGATTTCAAGCCCTAGCTAGTTTGGTTCAGTGGATAGAGTGCCGGCCTGCAGACTGAAAGGTCCCAGGTTCGATTCAGGTCAAGGGCATGTACCTTGGTTGTGGGCACATCCCCAGTAGGGGGTGTGCAGGAGGCAGCTGATCGATGTTTCTTTCTCATCGATGTTTCTAGCTCTCTATCCCTCTCCCTTCCTCTCTGTAAATAATTAATAAAATATATTTAAAAAATGATTTCAATGCAAATCCTTTACCAAAACTATTACCATGACCATACTTCTATCTTTTGTAAATCTGCCTTTCTTCCATGGATTTCTGTCTTTGAGGAGCCCCTTCCCACTGGAAGTCAGGGTTGAAAGGCTAGCTTGGCTAAGCATTACATGTCATTTCTCCTTCCCAAATTGATTCTCATGAACAATGTCTCAACAAAATCTCTATAGAATATATAACAAACAATTCAGAAATAAAATATTGTAAAAAGTCATAGTGGCTACTTTTATTTCTGCAATGTTTTCCATTTGTTTTTTAATAGCTGAAAGGATAAGCCATTTACATTGATATTCCTTCCACTGATCTAATTTGTACATAACTTTTATTCATTATAAAATCTGTATTGATAAAATTTTTTCAGATTTAAAGTCACAAAAAGCATTTTCATTGTCCCCAATTAATTTTTATACATTACAAAATTAACATAGAATAAAAATTCATGTCTACCCAATTTTAATCTGCTATGGGTTGGAAGAAGCTAAATATCTAAACTTTCATAGAAGACAAAAAGAAAATATAATAATGATATGGTTAAGAATGAAACCTGAGAAGCAAGCTGAAGAAAGGATTTGAGGAAAAGCCTATTTTTAAAAGATGGTATTACATCATACCTTTGCTAAAATAGAATACAGACTTAGGAAATAAGGGAAAACATCACAATTATTTTATGTATTCTACATATTTCTAACATGTCATTTATAAAATTTGACAAAATGCCAAAAGAGTTAGCATACTGGCAGATAATTTTTAAATCAATCCTACAAATATATGCTGGACCAGTTTCACCATCTGCTTTGTAATCCACAAAGAGAAGGACAATAGATGTTTCTGGACATCTGTGTCAAAATGCGATTCAAGGGGATATAATACATCAAAGAGAAAAGAAGCAAAATAAAGAGAGTAGAGAGGAGGTTATAGTTCAGATCAGGACAGGAAAAGAATGAAATCAGAATCTATTCATCATATCTGTCTTCAATGTGTTTGGAAGTATTTATATAGAAAGCTAATATTCCTGACTCACTTCAGAAAAAATAAATCTTCATCAAACTATTCTTGAGAACGACTAATAGATTAAGAAGTATATTTTTGTGCCATATTCATAATTAAATGTGTTGTGGATATTCCCACATTCTAAGGAATTAAAACACTTAAGTAGTATTTCTGTGTTAATTTAAATATTTGTAGGAAATAGTTTGTACATTTTAAGCTGTTAACTTATAAAACATTTGTTATTTTCTGTAAATACAAATCTTTTGTTATCAAATTATTTATGGCATGTGTCCAAGGATGGTTTTAGATAACTGTGCAATAATAATATTCTGGTTTTAGATAATTTTTTGTCTTTCTTAATGAACCCTCTATTAATGAACTCAATTATTTTCCTTAGAAATAAATCAGTTCCTAAGTCAGTAAAAAATGAATGTGCACATGTACGCATGTGTGCGTGCACACACACACACACACACACACACACACCTCCTTCAAAAAAGAAGCGATCCATTGCTCCTTTCTCATTTCTAGAAGGCATTTTTCCTTCTCTTCCTCTGACATCTGAACATGTCTGTGACACACATTATCTGGGAGAGTTACAGGATCTCTAGCTGAGCTCATCAGCTCTTACCCTGGACTCATGAATTCTTTCATGGAAATTCAAATTTCATTTCTTCAGTTCTTATTTAGATTTTTTTTAATTTTAGAAAATGAAGTAAATATAAATTTATTTGGCTTATGAATGAACATAAAAAGTATAAAACTATTATAACAATTTGAGTTAAAATATTATTGCTTTCACCATACTGAGATTTGTAGTGTTTGTTTCAGTTATGCTATAAAGTACTTTAGACTTTTATTTTTAACTCTGAATATTTGTATACATAATCATGTGTGTAGCTGTAATGAGCTTAATTGTATCCCTCTAAATGATACTTATGCATTATAATCACACACACAAAAATGTGACTATTACCTTAGATGGCAAAAGATGTGGTTAAGCTAAAACTTTTGAGAGGAGGATGTTATCCAGATATGCCCTAAATCCATGACCCTACTTTTACTACTGAGGCAGAGGGTGATTTCATAGAGATACATAGAGGAGGAAGCAATATGACCATTAGGTTAGAAATTGGTATGATATGACTATAAGTCAAGAAATGCTGATAGCCACTAGAAACTAGAAGAGGCAAAGAACACATTCTTTCTTGTAGTCCTCCAGAGAGAGTGTGCCCTGTCAGATTCCATAATTTTAGCTTTCAGAATTATGAGAGAATAAACCCCTGTTGTTTAAAGCCACTAAATTTGTAGTAATTTGTTATAGCAGCCTCAGGAAATAATGCAATACACTTGGAAAATGAAAATTATAAAAGAAATGGAATTTCATAAATTTGAAAATAGTGGTATAGAATTAAAGAACACAGAGATGCTAAAAAGTTCAACAATTAGTATTTACAACTCACAAACATTTATTGAAGGGATATGACAGCTATCACAAAGATTAAATAAACATGATTTCTCCTCAGGCTTTCATCCTACAGCGGCATGCCCAGAATGTGAAGGAAAAAACAAAACAAAAACACAACACAGCTAGAAGGCCAAACATCAAACTTTAGTGGAATAAGACAAGCAAAGATACAGGCAAATGCATTGCAATGAGCTTCTACACAGTGTAGAGTGATGGATGGGAAAAGTATGAAGTTTAAATCAAAGTGTTTTTCACCTGGCCAGCATGGCTCAGTGGTTGAGCGTCGACCTATGAAACATGAGGTCACTGTTCCATTCCGAGTCAGGGCACATGTCCAGGTTGCAGGCTCGATCCCCATGGGGGTTGTGCAGGAGGCAGCCAATTAATGATTCTTCTCATCATTGATGTTTCTATCTCTCTCTTTCCCTCACCCTTCCTCTCTGAACTCACTAAAGATATATTTGTAATAATAAATAAATAAATTGAAGTGTTTCTATGAAATTGGCTGTGTATAAGAAAAAGATTTTTTTAAACCTGTGCATGTTCATCTCTAAATATGATTAAAATAGTACTTGGTCTAAAATTGAGGCAAGGAAAAATGGATTAATCTATGTAATGCAAATATATTTTGCCTTAATATCCCCTATTCACATAATATCAGACCATCTTACCTCCCTGGTATAATTTATTTTTGAATGACCACCTTATTTCACTTTTCCCATAAATCCCCCAGTTTTAGCACTGAAAGTCCCACGTCCAGGAAACTCCCTTAACCCTAGAAAAATTAAAACAATTAGTCCACTCTATGCTCTTTTATCATCACTAATACCTGGATACTCTTGGTATTCGTGCTCTTGTGTAGTCCTGATTGAATCTGTTGACCTGACTCACCAATGGAAGGCTGTCAAAGAAATGATCAGGGGCATCTAAGCCTAAGCATTTAGAGCCTGGAAACATTTGCATTTGTGTTTTCTGGAAACTCAGAGCTGCAAGAAATTTGGCCACTCTTCTGGGGAAACTAAAATGAGAGTGCATAAAAATATATCTATCGTCAGAGAAACCTTGAGACTATATGAAGAGTGAGAAAATTCCAACCAATTCAGTGTTCCTTTGAGCCTTCGGATGACTCATGGTTGAGCAATCATTTGACTGCAAGTAACTAAGAAATATCAGCAGAGGACTGCTAAAATGAATCCAGTTAACTCACAAAAAGAGCAAGAAATAATACACTGTGTGATTATGTTAGCTACTACATTGTGTGATTATTTGTTATTCAGTAAAGGATAAGTGAAATAGTCACCAACAGGTTTGTTGTTGTTGTTGACATTATTGCACAGCTTCCATTTTTTCTCCCTTTTGTCAACCTCTACCCAGCCCACCCTGGCTTCACCACACTACTATCTGTGTCCATGGGCTTTGCATATATTTTCTTTTTTTTTTCAATCTCACACAAGGATATTTTTCTATTGATTTTTAAAGAGGGAGGAGAGAGAGAGAGAGAGAGGAGAGAGACACATCAATTATCGATCGGTTGCCTCCCCTGTGTGCCCCAACCAGGATGGGGAATTAGACCTGCAACTGACGTATGTGCCCTTGACTGGGAATTGAACACGTCAGTCTGAGGGTGACACTCTAATCACTGAGAAATGGGCCAGGGCTGTGCATACATGCTTTTTGGCCAATGTCTTCACCTGATTTTTATATACTCATAAACCAATCACCTCTGACAATCCTTTTGTAGCCTTGGATCCTTTTTTTTTTTTTTGTAATCATTAACTGGGAATATGTTTTTATTGATTTTAGAGACAGAGGAGGAGGGAAAAAGAGACAAGCATTGATGCCAGAGAGAAATATTAATTGGCTGCCTCTTGGACGTGCCCCAACCGGAGACTGAACCCCACAACTTGGTATGTGCTCTGGTCGGGATACCAAGCTGTGACCTATCAATACACAGGAGAATTCCCTAAAGAACTGAGTCACACTGGCCAAGGCTTTGGGTCTTTTTAAAAATCCCTTGTGCTGGCTTCCAAACTGACTTCAAAATAAGTGCCCATAGGTGAGTTTTTAAAATCTTTGATTTTGTTTGCTGATGTTTTTGCAGAGGACATACCAGTAACTCTAAACATCTTGGACATAATATCTAGCCTATGCTTGAGGGGCCCAAACAGACTTGAGTGCAAAGCAGAATCAGAGGAAAGTCTTCTCTCTTAGTCCATAAGCTATAGTAACACCTGAGAACTTGAGGCTGGTGGCTTGGCTTGAGCCTTCTAAACACGTTGTTAATTTATTCACTCCTCCAATAGGAGCTCAGTCTACCAGGTGAACAGGAAACCGTTACCACACTAGTCACTCAACCTTTGTCACCGGTTCCCTCCAAAATTTTTCACCCATTAAAAGTCCTCTACATTTCACAAGTAACAAAAAGAAAGCTCATACACATAACAAGAAAAGGAATAATATGAGCATGTAATTATGGTTGAATAATAGTTCCCCAAATATGCTCATGGCCTAATCCCAGGAGCCTGTGAATGTCACATCATATTTCAAAATAAATAAAAAATAAATAAAAGATAAAGCTTTCCCAGTGGACCTGATTGAACCACAGTATTTCTTATAAAAGGGAGGCAGGAGGAATCAGTCAGAGGACAAGATAATATGATGATGAATTAGAGCCATGAGCTTTGAAGATGAAGGAAAGGGCTACAAGCCAACAGCTATTAAAAGCTGAAAAGGGCAAAGGAATGGCTCGTTCCTCCAGAGCATCCAGAAAGAACCATTCCTAAGGACACCTTGGCTTTTGCCTGGTAAGACTCATTTCAGAATTCTAACATCCAGACTGTAAGACAAAATTTGTATTGTTTTCACTTTGTAGGAATCTGGTGCAGCAGCAACAGAAAAGCAGTGCAATAGTGGTGGCCTTGATTCCAGGTTGACGACTATACCACCAGCAGAGAGCCCAAAGGTTTCCCATGTGCTCGCATAAACATGCCTGACCCAGGACACACAGTAAAGGAGCAATACTTTTTAAATATTAAATGCCATTCTTTGGCCGGCTCCTAATAGAAACGTGATGGTCTACCTTCTATACAATGAAGATCCTAATTGATTTCTTTGACTCAGCCTCAGATCAGGGATTTGTTCCTCATTTTCAAAGGCAAGCCAAATATTAACATTTCACATCATTTCTGCCTTCTTTGCTGTAAGAAATGGAGTCTTATTATTCACTAAGGCCGTGGTTCTCAACCTTCTGGCCCTTTAAATACAGTGCCTCATGTGGTGACCCAACCATAAAATTATTGTCGTTGCTACTTCATAACTGTAATGTTGCGACTGTTATAAATCGTAATGTAAATATCTGATATGCAGGATGGTCTTAGGTGACCCCTGTGAAAGGGTCGTTCGACCTCCAAAGGGGTCGCGACCCACAGGTTGAGAACGGCTGCTAAGGAGTCAGTATATGTGCGTTCTAGTTTATAGAACCAGGAGCTCAGATATACATGTTTTCTTCAGACTTTGCACACGCATTGCTTTTAGCCCTTGAGGCAGGTGTTGCTTGGTTCCTTTGTATTCAGATTGGCAGCCTCACACAGTAGGCAAGTAGACAGTAGCTCAGCAACATGCTTCTCAGGTCCTGGCAGGGGCACTGCTTTGCCTCTTTAAAAAAGCCCAAGAAGGCTGTTGAGCTTTTGGTAAAGGAACCTGAGTGCAGAACAACATTATGTTTTGATATAAAGAAAGCTGCTTCTTGCCAGGGAGCTTAGCTCGTGCAAAGGAGAGAAGAGCGTGTTTTCCTCTGAATATGTGAATTAAAATTAATTTAAAGTTATAATTTTAAAGGATAATTATATCTGGCTATATTCTACATTGTTACACTCTTTACCAAGTTCTCTCTCTTATTGAGCCCTGAGCTCAGCTTAGACACATGGGATATGAGGCCTTGCAGATTTTCAGAAGACAGAGCTGATCAAAATAACAAATATATGTATATATAGCCTTCCAAGTGGAACTGGAGGGAGCATAGGGTGTTGGTTATATCCTGAGAGCCAGATGCCTGAGGTTCAATATTTACGGCCATGTATTCCTGTGTGATCTTCAGTGATTGATTTAATTAGCACTTCATGCCTTCAATTGCAACCCCAGGGCAAGAGTACTATTTCGTAGGTTTGCTATAAGAATTATATTAATTTATAGTTATAAAGGACTTAGAACAGTGTCAAGACCCTAGGAATATTAAAAATAAATAAAGACTAAAAAAATAAAAAATGGTACGGTGGACATTATAAAAAAGAGGACAGAATTATAGAGGCTGTTAACTGGAACAAACAAAGTAGATTTGGCTGTTAAACAGAGGTGTTTCATTGCAGAAAATAGAAACCATTATTTAATTGCTTCAGCCCCCAAAGGGATACCCCACAAAATAAAATGACGAAAATGTAGTCATCAGAGGCTGGCAAAAGAATTGGAAGACTGGGAGTCAAATGTTTTTTTCTGAAGTTTCATGGACTTTTGTCTTTGGTTCTTTTAGCTTGATTTATATTTCCCTTCAGCAGACTAGCTTTGCTTTGGTGTATACTTTACAGAAAATGACTACTCCATTTCAAGCTCTGCATGGCTTTACAGCACCCAGAATAAATGAAGTGAGCCTTTCACAGGGGAAAAGTTTCTATTGTTGCAGCTTTGGTCAAATTTCCACTTCAGTTTCATTAGAGTCTGTGTATAGTGGGAAGACAGGCAGGCGAGGCATTCCTGTGATGTCTGCAAGGATTTCTTATTCACTTTTACATGGTGTTGGATTGTGACTGTAACTTCTGATTGTTCTAAGGAAA
>PVJC01021362.1:0-28278 GCA_004026665.1 Murina feae | reverse complement strand
TCTCCTATAATTGATGCTGTTCCTTTAAGGCCTGGGGTTATCTTCTATAATTGATACACTGTTCCTTTAAGGCGGCCTTCTAACTAACGAAGCCTCCTCTTTGCTTCACCTGGCAGTGTCTATAATGAAACAATTGTTACTTTTACTGGTTAGGCCCGAGCTGCTCTTTCCTTCAGCTCCGGAGGATTCTATGATTGTTACATTGTTTCAAAGCTGTGTTTTGCTAGAGGCAGTTTAATCGGAGCTGAGCTGAGCGGGTGCAGCTTCACTTTCGCTCCTGCCACAATGGAAAAGGCTGTTTACTCAGGTCCGTGAGTGGCGGCCGCCATGTTGGCTGGGCTAATTTGCATACAGCTGCTCTGATTGGCTAGTGGGCGTGGCTTACCCTGTCTCGGAGAAACGGTTAATTTTAATATTTCGCTTTTATAGAGTATATTAGTGATAAGAAATTTATGAGATGTGGATTGGCATTCCCTTCAAACCATAGAAACTGTCCTTGATTCCATAGATTAGCTTCCAGAAAGCTGTAGCATATGACCTTTATTTCTGAGATTTAAAAGTTAAAGGTTCATTTTACAGTGTACTATGAGGTGTTCAGTAACTATAAGGGAATATGATTCCCTTATTTCAGAGAATAAGGGAATATGTGGATGTTTACTTTCCTGTCTTATGCACATTTCTAGCACTTTCCCATTTTGTTTACTCAAGCGCATTTTATTGTCACATTTATACCTAACGAGTTAGTAAGTTAAGTTTATCATAGAGAAGTTATTTCGATGTCTACATGTTTTCCTCTTTATTTTTAAAAAATATGTTTTTATTGATTTCAGAGAAGAAGGGAGAGAGATAGAAATATCATTGTTGAGAGAGAATCATCGATTGGCTGCCTCCTGCATGCTCACACTGGGCATTGAGCAGGCAATCCAGGCAGTGCCCTGACTGGGACTCGAACTGCGACCTCCTGCTTCATAGGTTGATATTCAGCCACTGAGCCACGCTGGCCAGGCCTACATGTCTTTCTTAATTTTGATGATGAACCACTGATTGGGGAATAAAGGGCATCAGTAGTGTCAGAGACATTTGTACAGGGTGAGTTGCTGATCTAATAATATCAGCCTGTGGGAGTATACGTTCTGTCTAGAGAGTAATAGACTTGGCGGTTTGGACAGGTTCCGGCTTCTAGGCCTTTTTCTGCCAACGAAGAGTTGGGAGATCCTGCCAGTTTTATCTGTAAAGTGGTAGGTTGGTCAGAGAGGATCTTTAGTGTTCCTTCTAGGTCTAACATTTTATTACATCTTGACCTTGACTTTTATTTTTTTAATTATCTTTAATTGTAGTAAAATAACATAAAATGTATCATCTTAACTATTTTTAAGTGTTGAGTTAAATGGTTGTACATTCCCATTGCTGTATTACCATCACCACCACCATCCATCTCCAGAACTCTCTTCATCTTAAAAAACTGAAACTGTTAAATAATAACCCTCCCTCATGTGACCCTTTCCCCCTAGCTGTTGGTAACCACCATTCTACTTTCTGTCTTTCTGAGTTGGCTGGTCTAGGTACCTCATATAAGTGGAACTGTACAGTTTCTGTCCTTTTGCAACAAGCTTATTTCACTTAGCATGTCTTTGAAGTTCATTCATGTTGTACGTGTGTCAGAATTTCTTTCCTTTATAAGGCTGAATAATAATTATATGTATATACCACACTTTGTTCATCCATTCATCTACTAATAGATACTTAGCTTGTTTCTACTTCTTGGCAGTTCAGTGCTGCTATGAATGTTCATGTACAAGTATTCTCTTGAATACCTGCTTTCAGGTATTTTGGGTATATTCCTAGGAGTGAAATTGCTGGATCATGTGGTAATTTTTTTTAACTTTTGAGGACCTGCCATGCTGTTTTCCACAGTAGCTCTGCGTGTTCACATTCCTACTATGGCACACGAGTTTCAATTTCTCCACATCCTCATGCACACTTACTATTTTTAGTTGTTGTTTTTTTAAAATAAAGCCATCCTAATGGATGTGAGCACTATCTCATGGCTCTGACTTATATTTTCCTAATTACAGGTAACGTTGAACATTTTTTCAGATGCTCATTGTATCATTGGAGAAATGTCTATTCATGTCCTTTGCCTGTTTTTTAATTGGGTTGTTTATTTTGTTGTTGTTGAGTTTGTGGTTCTTTATATATTCTGGATATTATCTCCTTATCAAAATTTTTGCTCTGCTAATATTTGTCAATGCATGGTTGGTTTTTCCCTCTGTTGGTTCTGTCCTAAATTTTGTAGTCCAGTTTACCTAATTTTTCTCTTGTCTGTATTTTTGTGTCAAATCTAAGAAATCATTGCTATATCTAATGTTATGAAGCTTTTGCTTTGTGTTTTCTTATAGCGTTTTATAATTTTAGGTCTTACATTTGGGTTGATACAATTTGAGTTTATTTTTGTATATAGTATAAGATAAGAGACCAACTTCATTCTTTTGGTGTGAATATCCAGTTTTCCAAAAACCATTTGCTGAAAACACTGTCCTTTCTCCATTGAATGGTCTTGGTACCCTTATCAGAAATCATTTGACCATATATGTTGCCTTCAGTTATATAGTATACTACTATTACAGCACAGTTTGATACATGTAATTTTTATTTCATATTTCTAATCTTCATTTAAAATATTGGAATTGGAAGATAATAGGAAGTAATATAATGTGAATAATTGGCCTTTGGAATGATTCTGTAGAACTATAGGGCTTTTTATTTAAGGTAGAAGTAGTGAAGATTAAAATATGAAGTTTTAAAATATTCTCTCTGTAAGACAACTGACTCTTAAAACAAACAAAGTGATAGTGTGAGGTCTGTCTAATTCCTGAGAAGGAAAGACTTGGAGACATAAACAACCAATTGCAGTACATGGTCCTTAATTAGATTCAAGTTTATAAAATATATTTTGGATTTAATTGGGAAATTCATAATATGATCCAGATAGTAGAATGCTACTAGGGAATTACTAATTTTGTTACTTGTGGTAATTGTTTTATAGCTAAATAAGATAACATCCTTATTTTTATAGATGTTTGTTGACATAGTTAGGGGTGAGGTGGTATATCTGCAATTTACTTTGAAAGGGATTAACAAAATAATGAAAATTTAGTATAATATTAAAAATTGTACATAGGTGATGGTATATGGTGTTCTATAGATTTCCATTTTCCCCCCATATTTGATCATTTTTATTAAATTTTATTTTATTGCTTAAAATATTACAGAGTATAGTACATATTATCTCCTTTTTTCTCTTTTTTTCCCCCTTGACCTTCCCCCAGCCTCCCCTACCCCCCAGTGTTTTGTGTCCATTAGTTATGCTTATATGCATGCATAAAAGTCCTTTGATTGATCTCTTCCCCCCCACCCCCAATGTTTGATCATTTTTAAAATAAGAAGGTTTTTAAAAGCTGTTTCCACTAAGTTTTACGTTTCACTTATCATTGTCTGCTAGATAGCTCTAGATCAGTCGTCGCCAACTAGTAGTCCACGAACCACTGGTGGTCCATGAGGTCTGAAAGGTTGGCAACAGCTGTTCTATCTAGATAATCCAAATGCCAATCCAGTATAACCCAACTGAACTATTATTTCCCAGTCTTCTGTTCCATTATGTATTTTCTCTTGGGGTTGTTTTCCCCTAAACCTCCAACAGTCATCACCACTCCCAGGAGGCCTTTTCCTATGTACCAACAGCATAAATGTTATATATTTCATTGTTACTTACTTTCACACCATAGTGCTAAAACAAGGGTTTTATTTCCATATCCTCACTTGTTGCCGAGCTTCTTTATTGATGATCTCTTGTATCTAATATCTTTAAACTGAACTGTTGAAATGTATTTTCCTCCATTTCATCTTATTTGTTGTATTGGTTTTTTCAAAGTGAAAGACACTGGTTATTTTGATCTAGGCCTTGAATATAGGGTTCTGAGTCATTCTAAAGCACCAGTCAATTGAACAGATAATACTTTTGTTTTTTAATGGGTGATAATCTCTATAATAGGTGAAGTGGCCACTAAATGAGGTTGTACCTTGTCTTCTAAAGGTGGGAAGAAGAGCGTTATCCTGAGGGCATCAAGTGGAAATTCCTAGAACATAAAGGTCCTGTATTTGCTCCACCATATGAGCCTCTTCCAGAGAGTGTCAAGTTTTACTATGATGGTGAGTTGTTCCAAGGTTATCCAATTCTTGGACAAGAAAAGAAACTGATTCTGTTTAGGAATAGAAAGTGAGGAAGGATCCTGTGCTGTATATCCTTTTGTGTATTTCATTGTGTTTTATTCTCTACATAGCTCACAGCACTGGGCCCACAGTCTGACCTTTTATCTGAACTTTATTTCTAAGGAGTTATTAGAAAGCCTGGTAGGTGTCTGTCATTCACTCTACATGGCAGAACACTATGCCTTTGCTCTATGTGCATTCTAATCTGATGAGCTGCTTTGAAAAAATGCCTTGCCTGTGCCCTAACTGGTTTGGCCCAGTGGGTAGAGCGTCAGCCTGCGGACTGAAAGGTCCCAGGTTCGATTCCAGTCAAGGGCATGTACCTTGGTTGCGGGCACATACCCAGTAGGGAGTGTAGAGGAGGCAGCTGATCGATGTTTCTAACTCTCTCTCTCTCTCTCTTCCTCTCTGTAAAAAATCAGTAAAATATATTTTTTTAAAAATGCCTTGCCTAGTTCTCATAGAACCCCTACAAGTGTCCGTATACTCTCATAGGTATTTCTGTCCTTCAGTTGAAGAATTTGAGAATAGTCTTTGACTCTCCTTCTATTGGCAATGTAGCAGTATGCAGATAATAATGTTCAATTGATTTCTCTGGTTCTAAGATTTATATCCAGAAGTGGCTAGAGCATTATTTTTCAAACCCTTATGTGCTTGACCCCAGGTGGATCTGGGCCATTTAATAGGTATGCAAGTGGTATTGGGTGCGTCAGAACCAGTTGGTCTGCTGACCAAATTTTGAGAAACACTCAGCAGCACAACTGAAAGCATCGGTAGTGAACACTCAGAGTTCTTATGCATCTCTGTCTACTAGCAGCAGCCTCAGGGCCATGGATGCTTACAGGTCAAGGCAGTAGTTTATATTGAAAGGCCGGGTCTTGCAAGTAAGAAATTAGGTAAACTGAAATTTGTTTTTAAAAACTATGTTTCTTCAATGTGTCTGTGTTTAGATAGCGAGATTCAGCAGTGGCCAGTATTGACTATTCTTCGATCGCGTGGTGTTTGCAGTCTACTGGGATCTCATAGGCTCAATAACAAATGCTTACATCAAATAAACATTCTGACCTGTGTTTACCAGAGAGCACAGGACAAAGTTCTGTTAGCCCTCACAGTGGGTTATTTCTGGAGTTTCTTAAATGTGACTCAAAGCCAAAATCCCAAGGAAAAGAAAGAGCCAACGACCTTGAAAAAAGGCCATCATAACTATTCTATAGCCCTAGTCTCGGTTTACCAAGGGCTTTAGAAAGGCCAACTGGTGAAGCCTCACTTTGAGATTCACAGCGATATGAGGGGAAGCTAGATTCCCTAGTCTTTGGATTTCTTTTCTCAGGATGGGAAGCCAGGGCCTGAACAGTCAGTCATCACTTGTCACCATGGTCTCTCCCCCACCTCTTGCCCAGTTCTCCATTATAGGAGCTCCAGTTCCAAGGCTATAGTATTTCTCAGTTGGTCTTTTCTTTGGAATTCTTTCCTTTAATTACGTAAGCTCCCACTGCAGTAAGCCAGGAAGTCACAGTTCTCTTGCTAGTCCAAATTGGTGCTGTAAGTCCTGCCTACTCTCTAGGGAAGAGAATTTTCAGATTCTATTAGACTGCCAGGGAGGTGGAGCATGGGGTGGCTGAAGCAATGAATTGCCTCTAAGAACCTCCAGTTTTCAGCTCTGACTCAGCAATTTCTTCTTCCTGGAGCTCAGTCTCTTCCACAAAGCGCTGTCATTGCCAGGAACCTTCAAGTCATCCTCCACCACCTGCTGCTGGAAAGCTGTCATTTTATCTTTTGGCAGCTCATCTAAAACGGGAGGTGTCAAAATTGCTTTCTCTAATGAGATAGAATTCAATAAAATTGTTCAGTCTCCATTTAACAGAAAATACTGTTGTTTGTTTAATTTATACCAAACAGACCTAAGAGAACAGTTTACATTCTTGCCATTTATTTTATTTTTAGTGACTTAATGTTTTCCTTTATATTGGAAGCATGTCACAACTTTACTGAATGGGGGAGTTCTGAAGAAGTGCAGGAAAGCCTTGAAAGCCAGCCTATTTTGTGTCCTCAGTCTCTTCCAAAGGGTGGAGCTTGGGAGGTTGATGGGGAAGCAGCGCCACCTGTCGGCCTTTTAAGTTACAAATTCCAAGTAGGTTCTTTCTGTCTACTATGGCAGTTTCAGTTTTGTGCTATGATTCCTTGTATCCCTACAATCAGGGACAATAACCTGCCAATCATCATGAGATGAGATGTCTTCTGAGTTTTGAAATTACTGGATTTCTAGTTAAGTTAGTTTTCTAAAATACATTGAAAATCCCTGGTGAATTATTAGTACCTATGTAGTAGTAACGTAGTGATATGGTATTTAACCCAGTTTTTAACTATAGCCAAATTATGCCACGGATGGCATTGTAAAGTTGGGTTTTCACAGGAAAAAATGGAAATGGGCCTAAGAGTACTGTTAAAAGTATTTGAAAAGTAGATTAAACTCCCAAGTACTTTTATTAACTACTTGAGGTCCACAAAACCCCAAGAACCCATTCAGATTTACTTTATGCTGTATAACATCAGAACTCCTTTAGAAGGGCTTTTATTAAACTTGGGCAATATGCCAAGGACCCAGTCATCCCTTGTATTCTCACTGAGTCCTAATGCTGCGAATCAGGCAACCTCATAATGCCTGTTGCAGGGCAATGCATCTCAAACTCTGCTGTGCACACAAGCCACTTGGGTCTCTTTAAAATGCACTTACTAATTCAGTAGGTCTGGTGTGGGGCCTAAGATTCTATATTTCTAACCAACTTCCACTTGATGCCGATGCTGTTGGTCTGTGAGCCACACTTTGAGTAGCAGCGTTCTAGAGGAAGGTCTCACTTAGACTTTGCATAAGGGATATCTGGGCTTGCCTGCTGTGGATATATTTTTTTATTCATATTCCACCCGCCTAACTTGAAAGAAGAAAATAGCCTATTTCTTTTCTCCACATAGCCATATCTTTTCCTCTCCTTGTTGAACAGAAGCTGCTTAACTTAGCAGTAGCAGGTGTCCCTTGAGGATTTCATTTTTAAAAATTATTGAAGAGATGTAAAGGACCCTGCTTGCAGAAAGGAAAGCAGGGTCCTCCCCCAGGTCATCCCAGTCTTGAGCAGGCCCCTGGGAACAATTTACTGACTGACATAGTTTCCATAAAAATGACTCAGGTAAATATCTGCTAAAGAGAAGGAACATTTATACAAGTAGATATAAGTTAGAATATTATCTTTGTTGTTGTTACCATGTGTCATCAGACCTCTCGATATCTTGGGAAGGTAAATCCTTATTAAAGTAGATTTCTCCAGAGCTCAGTGTTTATACTTAGAACATGAATATTATACCTTATTTTTTGGAACCATATTTTTTTCCAGGTAAAGTCATGAAGCTGAGCCCCAAAGCAGAAGAAGTAGCTACGTTCTTTGCAAAAATGCTCGACCATGAATATACTACTAAGGAAATATTTAGGAAAAATTTCTTTAAAGACTGGAGAAAGGTATTGTAGCTCATGTATTAGTATCCTAGCACCTTGCAAAAATATTGATCAACTACTAAGTAAGAAACTATAATTTTACAGCAAATCCCTGGATGATATAAAATTTGAGTTTATGAATTGTATTATGTTAAAGGTTATTTTCTTCTACTCATTTACTATATTATATAGGATTTCTATCCAACAAAAATGCTTACATTTCTTTCCTCCCCATTGTCATATGGCTGCAGAAGGGAGTTAATTGGATTTGGCCAAACAGAAACCTCAGCTCCAGTTGTGCAAGGGAGAGTTTGTCTCAGAGACTTGCACTCTGTCTGCTGTTGCAGAGAAATGTTAGTGTGATGCCCCTATCCTTCTTGATTCTTATTTGCTTTAGGTACTTTCTGCTCTTAAAACCATGATCCTGTATCTGCCTAGGTGATTTTAAACAATCTTATTCTCAATTTCTATAATGTAGGCAGAGGCCGAGCTTAAGTTTACATTTTGAATAGCTCTGGAAATAAGGTTTAATAAGTGCATAGAGTAGGGATAATGTTTCTAAAAGAGACTGGGTATGGGAATAGTTTTTATTTCTGTTTTTCCAACTGTGGTATTCATATGCCTAGAAAGGATTGTGGCAATGTGCCAAGGAGTCCAAGATACTACATGAGAGTTACCTTTTTTAATGATAACTGATTTTAAACATTTTACTATCAGATACATATCTATCTATATCTAATAAAAGAGAAACATGCAAATTGACTGTACCTCTGCTATACCCAAAAGCCACGCCCACCAGCAATCAGGATTGGATATGCAAATTAACCCAACTAAGATGGTGGTGGCCACAGAGCTGGAGCGAGCAGGAGGTTTGAGTTGCCTCTGGCAATGGAGGAAGCCAAGCTTCCTGCCTGCCCTGCTGGCCCTGAGCTCTGCTCAAGGTTACAAGTTTCAATTATAGAAGATAAATAAATCCCAGATACCTGCTTCCAGCCTGTGGGCGTGGCCAGCCTGAAAATGGCCATCAGCCCCTCACCTAGGCTGGCCCGGCACCCCAGCGGGCCCCTCCCCCCACCCTGAAGGGGGTGTGGCCAGCCTGAAAATGACCAACAGCCCCTCACCCAGGCTGACCAGGCACTCCAGTGGGACCCCCACCCTAATCCGGGACACCCTTCAGGTCAAACCAGCCGGCCCCCACCTGTGCACCAGGCCTCTATCCTATATAATAAAAGGGTAATATGCAAATGGGCCCTAACAGCAGAATGACTAGGAATGACTAGTCACTATGACACATACTGATCACCGGGGGCAGATGTTCAATGCAGGAGCTGCCCCCTGGCGGTCAGTGCGTTCACACAGGGGGAGCTCTGCTCAGCCACAAGCCAGGCTGTCAGCTGCCAGCACAGCAGTGATGGCAGGAGCCTCTCCTGCCTCCTCAGCAGTGCTAAGGATATCCAACTGCAGCTTAAGCCTTCTCCCCGCTGGCAAATGGACATCACCCAAGGGGTCCTGAGCTGCCAGAGGGATGTCTGACTGCCAGCTTAGGCCTAATTCGCTGGGGAGCAGGCCTAAGCCATCAGGTGGACATCCCCCAAGGGGTCCCAGACTGCAAGAGGGCACAAGCTAGGCTGAGGGACCCCCCTGAGTGCACAAATTTTTGTGTATTGGGCCTCTAGTATCCTGTATAAGAGAGGGATATGCTAATTAGTCATGACCAGTATGCATATTGACTGCCACTCCAACACACAAGATGGCTTCCCCCATGTGGCCACAAGATGGCTGGCAGGGGAGGGCAGTTTTGGGGGAGCAGGCCTTCAGGGGAGGGCAGTTGGGGGCGACCTGGCCTGCAGGGGAGGGCAGTTAGGGGTGACCAGGCCTGCAGGGGAGGGCAGTTGGGGGCGATCGGGCCACCAGGGGAACAGTTAGGCGTCGATCAGGCTGGTAGGGGAGCTATTAGGAGGTGATCAGGCTGGCAGACAGAAGTGGTTAGGGGCAATCAGGCTGGCAGGCGAGCGGTTGGGAGCCAGACGTTCAGGATTGAGAGAGGAATGTCCGACTGTAGGGGCATTTGGATATCCCTTGAGCGGTCCCAGAGGGTGCAGGCTGGGCTGAGGGATAGCACCCCACTGCAGTGCACATATTTTGTATACTGGGCCTCTATGTGTGTGTGTGTGTGTGTGTAAAAGCCTAAGCAACCGGCTTGTAGCTATGACACACAGTGACCAATGCAGAAACTGCCGAGCAACAGTAACTTTGCAAGAGTGCCCTCTTACACTCTGGGACCCCTTGGGGATGTCAGACTGCCAGTTTTGGCCCAGTCCCTGCAGGCCAGGCCAAGGAACCCCACCTGCCAAAGGGACACCCCATTCACTCCACAGATAACCTTCAAGCCTTGGTGCTGCCCCAAGTGTGGCAGGCCAGGGAGAGACCATGGGAGGTTGGCTCTAGGGTGTGTCAGGCCCATCTCGCCCAGTCCTGCCCCGCTGGCCACCTTCTAATTAACTTTTTTTTTTCAGTGTGCACGAATCCATGCACCGGGCCTCTAGTTTTATTTTATAATAAAAGGAAATAATAAAATTATATATTTTTTTCAAATCTCACTAATTTAGACTGACTACCTATCCAGACACCTTTGACTAAAGAAATGATGTTTTGCTATAATTGCAGGCTTATTAGAATATTTTACCTTTTTCTATCTCCCCCTTTTCTTTTGACTAGGAAATGACTAATGAAGAGAAGAATATTATCACCAACCTAAGCAAATGTGATTTTACGCAGATGAGCCAATATTTCAAAGCCCAGTCAGAAGCTCGGAAACAGATGAGCAAGGAAGAGAAACTGGTACCATTTCTTAAATTTCTGAGGAGTTTGGAATAGGGATTGGTTCAGCCATTTTTCTTATTGGTTCTTATAAGACAGCTTTGACTTGAGTAATCTCACATGGCTCTGTACTAAAAGTTTAGGATTCTCAACCTAATGGAGTAGATTTTCTTCAGAGTTTTGTGTAGATTGCAGATTGTGAGTAAGCAGTTTGATGGTTCAGTATAAAAACCCTGGTGCTGCTGACCTAAAAACTCCCAACAATATAGTTTTTAAGGATTGACAGATAGGTCTCACTCACAGTGGCTCCTGGATGTTAGAGAGCTATGATAGATCAAATACTACTGGCCATGTACCTCCCCTCTTCTCTGATCTACTTTACATTGGGATTTAGCCATGCTCATTTATATGCATCTTCCAGCTTTGACCATCCTTTTTCCTGAAGGATCTTTTCAGTATCCAGCTGGGATGTCATTTTCTTCTAGAGCATCAGTAGGCAAACGATATGCTGCCTGTTTTTATAAACGAGTTTATTGGAACACAGCCACATCTGTTCATTTACACATTATCTGTGGCTGCATTCACGTGGCAGAGTTAAGTAGTTGCAACAGAATCCCTATGGCTCTCAAACCTAAAATACTTCCTATCCAGAAAAAGTTTACCAACTCCTAATCTAAAAGAGTGCAAGCTGGAGTTTCATTTTTTTTTTCAAATTGGAGGTCCGGAAGTTAAGGATTTTAAGAAATTCTTTGCGCTTCAAAGCCCTTATAGTTTCAGTGTTTTTAAAACTTGGCATGCTTCTAAAATTTAGGCTGTTGTGTTTTATGTTATCTTTAAAATTTTTGTTTATGGATTGATTTCAAGAGAGAGGAGGGAAGGGAGAGAGAAAGAGAAAAGACAAAAAACACATTGATTTGTGTGATTTCCACTTATTCATGCATTCATTGGTTGTTGCTTGTTTGTGCGCTGACTGAAGAGCAAACCTGCCACCTTGGCGTATCAGGATGGTACTCTAACCAACTAAGCTACCTGGCCAGGGCTATATTTCTGTAATTCATTGTTTGATGGTGCCTATTTGACCTTTAGTTTGAAAATGAGTTACCATAAGAATGATAACTGCATCAGCTTTTTTCGTGTCAGCTTAGTCTTTGAAATTTGGTTTATTACTTACTTCAGTGGTGATTTTAAACTTAAAAACCTCTTCGGTGTTTTGTTCTTGGAACATTGATCCTAAGTTAGGTAGGTTTCATAAGTATCATCTTTTCAGAGCCCCTGCCAAAGACACTTAATGCCAGTAAGTTCTGAGTCTGGATCTACACACAGGGCAATAAGACTTGGTCAAATTAAATTGCTAAGTATAATAGCACTGACGAGGCAGCAGAGTGCAAGGGAGCTTCAAATCCGTCCTTTGCCTTTTTGGAGCAAGGGTCACAAAGTCTGTAACCTGTATCTAGGAAAGAATCTGTAACAGGCTTGTTTGAGCTTGAAAAGCCTTGTGAAATGCTGTAACTGAATATCTCTGGAACCTGTTAGAGAACATGGAGGTGCTGCCTATGAGGCCCTGTCAGGGGCTCTTTTTCATCCATTTTGATAGTGCTCAACAAAATGGTGTTAATTTTTATATTTTAAATTATTTTTATTGATTTCAGAGAGGAAGGAAGAGGGGGAGAGAGAGAGAAACATCATTGGTGAGAGAGAATCATTGATTGGCTGCCTCCTGCACGCCCCCTACTGGGGATCGAGCCCGTAAACCAAGCATGTGCTCTTGACTAGAAACGAACCTGAGACCTTCCAGTCCTCAGTCCAGGGTCCGCAGTCCAATGCTCTATCCACTAAGCCAAACCAGTTAGGGCTGGTGTTAATTTTTAGAATTACATTTAAAACTACCGAGGTTCCCTAGCCAGTTTGGCTCAGTGGATAGAGTGTTGGCCTGTGGACTGAAGGGTCACAGGTTAGATTCTGGTCAAGGGCACGTACTTCAGTTGCAGGCTCCATCTCAGCCCTAGTTGGGGTGCATGCGGGAAGCAACCAATTGATGCGCATCTCTCCCCTCCTTTTTACTCTCTCTAACATCAATAGAAAAATATCCTCTTGTGAGGATTAACAACAACAACAAAAAACTACCGAGGCAATCTATATATATAAAAGAGTAATATGCTAATTAGACTGAATGTCCTTCTGGACAACCTTCCTGACAAAGCTGAGGCTGCAAGTGCCAGCCGGCGGTCAGAGGGAAGCCAGTGCCAGCAGCTGGGTGAAGGAAAGCCTAATCTTGCGTGAATTTCATGCATCTGACCTCTGGTATATTTATAAACATATATCCTTAAAGCTGACAGAATCAATTTTGAATTTATAGTTGAATTAATCCTTATAGATAGATATTTAGAGAAGTTTTATTGTATTTAAGTTTGAAAATTCTACTAGAGGTTTTTCCGTACTTGAAATCATTTCTTAGAAATTTTTAGACTTTACTTTGACCTATTCTCTCACGAGAGATAAGAATAAGTAGAGAACAGCCATTTGAACCTATTTTGAGTATTTTCTTGCTGTCTTCCAGAAAATCAAAGAAGAGAATGAAAAAATACTAAAAGAATATGGTTTCTGTATTATGGATAACCACAGAGAGAGAATTGCCAACTTCAAGATAGAGCCGCCTGGGCTTTTCCGTGGTCGTGGCAACCACCCCAAGATGGGCATGTTGAAGCGACGGGTCATGCCTGAGGACATAATCATCAACTGCAGCAAGTGAGCCGCTTCATCTTTTGGGCCAGAAATGAAGTGGGGGCTTCCTTTGTTCTTAGTAGTTGGGAATATTTCCCATGTTAGAGAACTGATTAGGGCAGCTCCGCATTTCCATCTGTACATCTCCAAGTGTGTTTCATGTATTGATTGGTGAGGAAGAAACTTGGACTTATATGCTCAGCAGATTAATCCACATTAGGTCTAGAAAGTGAAATTTTTCCTCATGTGTCCTCATTTCACTGCCCTCCTGCTTTGTTATTTCCACAGAGATGCCAAGGTTCCTTCTCCTCCTCCAGGACATAAATGGAAAGAAGTCCGACATGATAATAAGGTTACTTGGCTGGTCTCCTGGACAGAGAACATCCAGGGTTCCATTAAATACATCATGTTGAACCCCAGTTCAAGAATTAAGGTAAGGGGTGGCGCATGGCTGCCCCAGTTAATGGGTAGTCTTTTTTTGTTGAAATGTAATGTTTTCAAACTTTAGAATCACTTGGACAAATTAAAAACCGTCCCCACAAAAAGAAGGGAAGTACTTTCGTGGTTAGCATTATCCAGTGGTCTCCCTAACGCGTATCCATTTTTGTATCACATTGTAATCTTGCTCATTTATTCACATGTATTTGCTGAAATCCCAGCATGTGCCTGACACAGTCTATGCATGGTGCTAGGAATGGCATTAGTAAACAAGGTAGCTGCCTTCACATTGCCTGCTAGCCAGTGTTCAGAATGTACATGTATATTGGCTTCTGCAGCTCCTTTCCTTTTCCTCACCTTTCCTGGCTCTGAAGAAGGGAATGTAATTGCTCTGAATGCAAAAAAAAAAGTTGTAAAATCTTACATACTCTGACTTGCCAAGGTTTCAGGTGAGTAGATTCCACCAGGACCAAGTGGGATAATGCATATGAAAGCATGTCACCAACTGCTGAACACCCACATGCTGTTACTGAAAGGGGAAAACTGGGAAGGGCAGTCAGTTCTTATTAGCCGGCCAGGAATGCCCTGCTTGGGAGAGTCCCACGGTCTTCCTTCCTTAGATATACTATGGAAATGTGATCAGCAGCCTGAAAGAGAGATGAGCTCCACAAGAAAACAGTCAAGGAATTAGTTGCGTGTAGATTGTGACTATTTACATGCAGGGGACTGGGCCTAAAGGCCTTAATCTTGGTTTATAAGTCATTAAACGTTTGTTTAACCAGTAAGGCCACAGCTCAAAAGGCCATGTATCTTAGACTAAACTGCACCTTTTCTAGCTCATAGTCCTGTGTTCTAATGAAAATTACCCATTTATGTTTCCTTCATTTTGAAAATGTCACTTTTCCTAGTTTAGAATAAGTAGAGAATCAGAAAGAACCTCCTGGTGAGCAAAAGTGAATTGATGTAAAGAAATGTATTATATTGTATACCCTTCTGAATACCACACAGGTGGATAAACAGCAGTTTTAGCCCTCAAAGAACTTGTGGTCTAGTGGGTAAATTCAGTAAAAATTCAGTTATACTAGAAGAAAGGCAAATATTAAATGCTTTAGATAAATAGAGCAGTTATTCTCAGCAGTTAAGAGGCCCGGAACAATTTTAATGAAGGAAATTCAAGGGAGGCTAGAGAGGAATGCAGGTCAAATCTTCAGACATTTCCTGAAGGTTTTTTATATTATCTTAAATCCAATAGGAGGCCACTGGGTTTTAAAGAGGGTGAGTAATACCAGGTTTGTGTTTTAGGAACCTGTGACATAATTGATCATTCTGACTGCTGCTCTGTGGATTAAATGCAAACAAGTAGGGAGATACTCTAGTATTCCAGGCAAGAAATGGTGATGACCTAAAATAAGTGATGGCAGTACTTCAAAGGCAGAGATTTGTGCAGGTTTCTGGATGATGGTTATGGCAGTGAACCCAGAAGTCACCCACATGTACGTCCTGCCTAGAACCTTATATCCAGTGGCTGACTCTAGTCATCTGGGTTGGGATCCTAAGAGTCAAGAAGATGGTTAAAGACTTGGCAAGTGGTATTTGTTGAGGGGAAAATAAATGTGAATCCTTCAGCTTTCTACCAGTCTCCTTGGTTATTTCTCACTCAGCAGAACAGTGAGGACTTTTTGAGGTCTGTGTTTGCACGGCCAGCAAGAGAGGCAGTCTCTGTCTTTTTTAAAATATATTTTTACAAGAGGCCCAATGCATGAAATTCATACACTGGGGGTCGGGGAGAGGTGTCCCTCAGCCTGGCCTACACCCTCTCGCAGTCGATGGGAGTCCTCAGGGGATGTCTGACTGATGGTCAGCTGCCGCGGAGGCGGGAAAGGTTCCCACCACTGCTGCTGCACTCGCCAGCCATGAGCCCGGCTTCTTGCTGGGCTGTGCTCCCCCTGTCAGAGTGCACTGACCACCAAGGGGCAGCTCCTGCGTTGAGTGTCTGTCCCCTGGTGGTCAGTGCACATCATAGCGACTGGTTGTTTTGCCATTAGGTTGATTTACATATTAGCCTTTTATTATATAGGATAGGATTGATTTCAGAGAGGAAGGGAGAGAGAGAGAGAGAGAGAGAGATAGAAACATCAGTGATGAAAGAGACTCATTGATAGGCTGCCTCCTGCATGTCCCAGATGGGATGGAGCCTGCAACCTAGGCCTGTGCACTGACCGGGAATTGAACTGTGACCTCATGGTTCATATGTCAGTGTTCAGCCACTGAGCCACACCAACCGGGCAGTGGATTCTTGTCCATTACAGAGGGTTTACTGAGTAGGAGAAGAGGACAGGGGGTTAAAGGCAACCCCTTTACAGTGGACACCTTATGGTTTTGTTAAAAACCTTGACTTGGAAGACCAAAATAGATACTTTATTTTTTACAAGTATTCTGAAACTTGCTTAAGTGCATTTTACTCTGGATTCTGTTCAGGGACATTGAAGGCAGCAAGTGTAAACATACTTCCTGGAGGCCCGCCCTCCCCAGCTGGAACTAGACAAGGTGGCTTCTGCCTCATCCCCTTCCCTGGGTCCTTATTAAGAGAATCCTGGATCCCTGTACCAGAAGCCCAACCAACATTGGAGGAAAAGTTGGTCTTGTGGTAGCCTCTGTGAATGAATTATTTGTTAGGTTTTCTAAACCTTATTTCAGTAGCATGACTAAGGGACTGAGGAAATAAATTCTACAGGACTTTGAAGAGTCAGAGTCAGGCTGTGGTAGGCCTCTGTGCCTTTTAGAGTATGGGGAGAGAAGCCTACTCCTGAGCTGGAAACTATATTGTTGTAGACGAGCCTTGCGTGTCTAATCTTATGTGTTATGTCACAGAGATGTATTACTGACTTGTACACAAGGACAGCTTATATCACACCTGTTCTTACTCTTAAATGTCAGAATGTACTGAGAAAAATCTGTGAGAAATTTTCAGCTTTCCATTGTCTGGAAATAGAACATAGATATTTCTTCTGTATCACCAAACTACTAAATCACCCACCCGCAACAACATATAGTTACTGAACTTGTTGTTTTATTGCCAAATACATGTAGCTAGTCCACACGCAGTGTGGGAGGGTGCTGACAACTCCTTAGCATACTTGAGTGAGCTTTCGTTGGTGAGTGTTTGTTAGGAGAAGTAGGAGACATTTCTTGTTCCACGTACCTCAAATTCCTGCATGCTTGGGCCAGTTACCTTGATCATAGTTCTTACATCTCAAGGACGTGTCATAGGCAGGAAGCAGGCATATGTGGGTAAAATCACTACTCCTCTTTTGTTATGGGGTGGGGGAATTAAGAGCATATTCTTGGGTTCTGAAATTCTATCCCTGCATTCATATCCATATAGTGTGTTTTAGGCCTGGTAATACTTCCGATGCTCTTAGATTTCTTGGATATTTTTTCTCTCCTTACCTTTCTGACTTGATACTAATTGATGGAAGATTTCAGCCTTTTCACACCCTTTTAAAAGTCTTTGATTTGCTTTAGAATTCGATTTTTAAACCTTCCACAAAAAGCTCTAATGTTTACAAAGAAAAGACTTCCCAGTAACATTATTTCCCTCAGTCTAATCAAGAATACTTTTAAATGCAGAAGTTAGAAAATGGTGCTTAATTACGGCTCTTCCTAGAAATCATTGTGTTCCTTCATAATTACATGTTGTAATCTTTGGTTCTGCTTCCTTGACAGTCTCTTCCATCAAACTAAATGGTTGTCTTGAATTTAATGAAATTCAGTTCCAGTGGAAAATTGCTGTTGGGTCACAGATTCCACAGTAAAGCTGTGATGGGGGTGTTTATACCCTTCGTGTTGACAGAAGTCAGTTTGGGGACATGCCATGTGGGCTTTTCACAAGAATGTAAACATTTCAAAAAGTGGAAGCCAGAGGCTTTATTAGTAATTAGAAGTCAGTTGAGCTCGATAGTGACATGGGGCCGCATGAGTTCTCATCTGGTTAAAGGCCTGGAAATTTCTCTTCAGTGCTCTGCTTTTATCCCTTGCTTAAAAGCTCAAGTTTCTTCTTCTCTTGAACGTGGGTATTTACAATCTATCATTACTCACCATCCCTAAGCAATCTACCTTTGGGGTTGGGTCTTTGCAGGGTGAGAAAGACTGGCAGAAATACGAGACCGCTCGGAGGCTGAAGAAGTGTGTGGACAAGATCCGGAACCAGTATCGAGAAGACTGGAAGTCCAAAGAGATGAAAGTCAGGCAGAGAGCTGTTGCCCTGTACTTCATCGACAAGGTGAAGGCGTCTGTCTGTCACATTGCCTGATGTGTTCAGCTTAACAAAGATGTAGGGAGCGTTTACTCCTCTGGGCCCCATGCTAAGAACTGGAGAGGGTGGTGACAAGCCAACACCCAGGGTTCTGCTCATCCAGTCTCTGATCCAATAGGGAGGGTAGAAGTGGAGAGAGAGTCAGTCCACGTTTGGTGCTGTCTAAACAGTCTGCCTGATAGGAGAGTTTGCCTGAACCTGAATATGCCTGAAATGCTGTGACATTCTCAAACTCTTTTCTATGAACCACCAAAAATAATTTACATCACATCCCAACACAATTATATTTGTGTTTGTGTAACTGAAACAAAAGTTGCATAAAGCAGTGCTTTTGCTGTCCTGCGAGCAATGAGTTCTGATATTTTTCTGTTTCTTGTCAAAAAAGTAAGATTATAACCCTTAAAATTGGTTAAAATTCTGCTACTATATCACAACTACAGTTTGAGAGACTGTTCTCGAGATCAGTTTTCAGTGTTCTTTAGAAGAAAAGATTCCATGTTTTTCCCCACAAATTTTGTACTTCATATATTTGAGCACAAATTCTAAATTGTCTCTAAAATTAAGCAAAATTAAGAAACTAACTTTTTGAGTCTGATTGCCAAGATAGAAACACTCCCTCAGTTGCTGCTTTAAAAAAAAAAAAAAGTCCTTCCTTTCCTCCTTTCCCAGTTGAGAAGACAAAGAGGTTGGACTTATAGGGAAGTTTAATATCCCCATGACTCTTCATACTTCATTTTATAGAAGAAAAAACAACAATGTAGAATCCAGAATTCCCAGACCTTACAGACTAATGCTCTGTCCCCAAAGAGAATTGAGAGGATTCTGATTTTGGTTTCGTAGAGATCCTGTGAGACTGAAGTTCCTTTATTCATGCTAATCTTTATAACTTCTCTCACTTTCTCCTCCTGGGACAGCTTGCTCTGAGAGCAGGCAATGAGAAAGAGGAAGGAGAAACAGCGGACACGGTGGGTTGCTGCTCGCTGCGTGTGGAGCATATCAATCTGCACCCTGAGCTGGATGGCCAGGAATATGTGGTCGAGTTTGACTTCCTTGGGAAGGACTCAATCAGATACTATAACAAAGTCCCTGTTGAGAAACGAGTAAGTTTTTTATTCGTTCATCCATCCATTCAATAAGCATTTTTGTTGAGTGCTTTTTGTGTGCTCTGTGCTTTGCTGGGAACTAGAAAAACACTCAAAAGAGAGGGGAGAGGTATTGTTTGATGTCCCTGCCCTCCCCCAATTCCTGGGAATGAGGGCCATCTCCTATAGCAGTATTACACAGAGTATGCTGTAGAGATTGGCCCTCTCAACAAACTCAGCATAAGATTGAACCCACGATGTCATTTTAATGATGTAACCATATCCCTTGATCATGTTACACATTTGTCATTTGTTGCTTAGTTCAACTTCTCCCCAGGTCCTGATTGAGTGAAAAGGTAGCCTTTTGGTGCTTAGATCTCTAAGCCTGTAGCTGAAGAGGTATTGCAGCTCAGTGCACCTCCCCTACCTCCAAATTTGGCTTTAACCAGAGACCTACAGAGTGTAGGATCCCAGTAATCCAGCCCTTCAGGTTGAGGTTTCATCAGTAATATGGTCTTTATTGACTGTTGAAATGCTCCAGATGAAATAAAGCTAAAGGGATCTGGCCGTTAAATATAAATCCTGAGCTTAGATTGGATTCCACATTGGGAGTGGTTGGCGGGTGAGGATAGCATTAGGTCAGCTGACAAAATTGGAGTATGAACAGTAGATTAGATAAAAAGGTATCACTAAATTTATGAAGCTGATAAATACTGTGAACCTCTATCCTTTGTAAGTACCCACAGATTGTTCAGAGCAGATAATTAGTGCACGCACGTAGAGAGAAAGAGCCAGCAGACATGCACGCTGCACAAATGGTAAATGAGTTTGGGGAAAGAATGTGGTGCCCCTAGTGCTTTGTGGGTTGTTTTTTGTTTTTGTTTTTTTAAGTTATAATTGTTTCCAAAGTAAAGGTCTTTAAAATAATTATTATTTTCTTGTAGGTTTTTAAGAACTTACAACTATTTATGGAGAACAAACAGCCTGAGGATGATCTTTTTGATAGACTCAATGTGAGTGGACAGAGTGCCCTGGGTTGAAGAGGGGCCCAGCCAGAGCCCACAAGCTCCTAAAGGAGAGGTTTGCCTGGGGTGACTTGGGCTCTCCCCTCAGCTTATCCTGTGGCGTCCTCTATGCTCTTCCTCCCTCGGGGCATACAGTGAATCCAGGGCCAAAGCCCTAAGATTAGGGTAAACAGACCCCGAGTTTATCCTCCTCTGATTCCTGCAAGCTTTCCCTTGGCTAGATGCCAGCCACCTCTGGAGACCCCAGACCTGTCCTACATATCTTATCAGGGAAGATATTAACAGGGAAGAACACGTTTGCTTTATGGGCCTGCTTAAGATTGAAGTACATCCTAGGGAGGTATCATGAACCCTACATTCCAGAATTCTCTTTCATGTTTCATACCTTCCTTCTGGCAGAGCAGTAAACTTGGCAAGGTCGTGATGCACTGGCATCAGTGTCCTCGAGCTCGCCAGAGGGGTGGGGTTGTGTGGCTTTTACCATAAATTCCAACATCTTTGTTGCTTCATCTCCTCCAGACTGCTATTTTAAATAAGCATCTTCAGGATCTCATGGAGGGCTTGACTGCCAAGGTGTTCCGTACCTACAATGCCTCCATCACGCTACAGCAGCAGCTAAAAGAACTCACAGCCCGTAAGTACTGCTTGGGCACCCAGGGCCCACACCCTACTGGTGATGCTCAGTGCCCTTGTCCCGCTAAATCCTAGATCTGTTCCACATTTTCTCTTAACGTTGTGACTAGAAAATTTTCCTTCCATCCCTCTAGTAGAGAGCTAAGGCTTAGTCTGTATTAACATAAGACCCAGTGCCATTTCCCCCATTCCTACCCCAGCTTCTAGTTTCGATTTATGGGATGCTGACAGGGGCTTTCTGTCTGCTCTGAAAATGCCTGCACTTTCTGTTTTATGTGTATGTTATTTTAAAGCTCACAGAGAAAAGACATAGTGCTATAATGTTCTGTTAAATTGAAGAGTAGGTTGTCATGGTTACTAAAAATAATAAATCCTTTCCTTGAGGTTTCTGTCCATTTTTTCCCTTATGAGTAGGTTGAATTCTAAAAACCAGCTGCAGAAGGTATCACCACAATCTGCAAGCTTTTTTCCTGGAGCTCAGTCACTGCTAAATTCCTACTGTCCTCTATAAATAGGTTCAATGGTTTTAGAAAATGAGCCAGAAAAGCCAAAGATGGATGTGTAGAAGGTCAGTATTTTAGGGCAGGATAAAGAATGACACAAGTATGAAAATTCCTTGGCTAACACTTTTTATTGTACTTAAAAAAATATATTGCCTTGGGGTTTTTAAATGTAAAATTTATGGCCCCTTCGTCTTCTCTACCTTGGCTTCTTTCTGTCTCAAGTCCCTATTTTCTTTTTTTTTAAATATGTTTTATTGATTTTTTAGAGAGGAAGGGAGAGAGATAGAAAGTCAGAAACATCGATGAGAGAGACACATCGATCAGCTGCCTCCTGCACACCTCCCACTGGGGATGTGCCCGCAACCAAGGTACATGCCCTTGCCCGGAATCGAACCCGGGACTCTTCAGTCCACAGGCCGACGCTGTAGCCACTGAGCCAAACCGGTTCCGGCATCAAGTCCCTATTTTCTTAAAGGTTACATTGGGTGGGTAGGTTGGGGAGGCAGGCACTGCAGCAAGCAGATGAGTGTGTAGACTTTTGATTTTGAACTGATTGGTGGCTTGGGGAAACTTGATCATTGGAGTGACATGAGAGCCAGTAAAACCATGAGGATGGAGCATTAGGAAAGGCACATGGGTATTCTCTCTGTACAAATTCACTTTTTTTTACCATCACGTTTCTTTCTGTACAGCGGATGAGAACATCCCAGCGAAGATCCTATCTTATAACCGTGCCAACCGAGCTGTTGCAATTCTTTGTAACCATCAGAGGGCACCACCAAAAACTTTTGAGAAGTCCATGATGAACTTGCAATCTAAGGTATTTGGATCTGGATGGTGGGGTAGCAAATTGAAGAGAACTGTGTCTGCCATGAGTTGATATTCTGAAAACGAAAGGCATTTTTAATTCAGCCTTCCAGGCTGGGATATCAGAAGGACAGTTCTGGGTCTGTTCTGGAAGAAAGGTCTACACTAGAGCTAAACAAATGGAACTATGATAGCAGTGTTCCTTGAGGAAGACACTGAGTGCCTGGTACCCACTGTTCAGGAGGTGCTCATTCTGTGTGCTCAGGTTGAAATATTGCTAATTGTCTTTATTATACACGAGGATAATAAAGTCTTCACAATTCCTCGCCACAGCCCAGAAATACAATTGTTTCCAAATTAGATTGTATCAAATTGAAAAGATGAAACAATGATAGTCAATCCCCCACCCCACCCCCACCCCCGATTCTAGCACAACTATTTTTATTTTTGCACATTCCACAGGAATTACATTCCACAAACATCTTTTGAATGCTAGGGAGAAACTGACATGCAAACAAATAGATACTGTTCCTCTTCTATGTGCCTTTCTCCTTCCTCCGACTCTGCCTGGTACTGAACTTTTAAGCCACAAGACACACTGCACATTGGACGATGGAGCTTTTTTGTGTGAGCAGTCGTTGCAGATCTAATCCATTCTTATGTACTAACCCAGTGAGAATTCTCATTGCTGACAGACACATAGGGTTATAAAGGAAACCAACTATCATGAAATATACTTACCAAATATATTTTAAAGTCTGATATAGTAATAAATGTGCTTCCTTATTAACTTATTAAAATCATAAGGTGGTTCTAATAACCTGTAAATTTCAAGGTAGTAATAAATATAATACTTTAAGAGATCTGCAATAATTATTGATGTGAAAATATCTGTACTATCTATTGCTGATAAAATCATAGATACTACCTGTATCACATCACTATAGTTTGTTGCTCACATAATTGGAGGAGAAATGATGAATTTCAACTAGAGAGTGATGAAATTACAGATGTGATATTTTTCCACCCATGTTCACAGAATTCTGTACTTGGACAAATGGAGTTTAAAAACTGCATTTTTAAATGCAGAATGCGACCACATACATATTTTCAGGCCCATCATGAAATTTTGTTCTGTTGAAATATCTTCAAGATAAATACCTAGGAGTAGTACATCTGGGTCAAAAGATATGCACAACCTATGGTGCTATCTAGCTTACCTGAAGGGATGCATATGTCCACAGTAAATGAATGTGTCCACAGAGCTCTCAAATCCTTGGACCATATGGTTGGCAGGCAAAGAACCCTACAGACCACCCTTCCTAGCAGCTCCCGTTTCCTGCCACTCTGTTAAATGGCTGTCACCTGGTATCATTTACTCTCCTCATGTTGTTCTGAGCCAGAAATAAAAGTATGAATATTCAGGTGTTTACCTAATTCAGGAGACCCCTCCCTGGAGTATGAGGAGGTCTTTTGTTGACCTCACTCTGGAACTACTACTTGGGCAGCCCAGGCTGCCTGCCAGACGAGCCCTCCAAGCCCAGGAATCCTCTCCTGTGTACCCACAAAGCAAACACACGCCCCTTTGCCAAGTGAATCAATGGAGTCCTTGATGCTTTGAGAGAATTTGACATAGTCTGCCAAATTAGCATTCACAGAAATGGTTAAAAGATTGTGGTGTGTTGCATTTTTAGCCTAAGAAGAATCTGGCTAATGGTGTCTGTGATGCTTTTGTGTATAGAATCAGTTCCTTCAGCTTGCCTTTGGACAACATAAATGTTGGAAGTAAGCCATTCATAGTAAAATGCATTTAATGATTGTCTCACAATGGTAGCCTCTGTTTCCAATCTGGGGTTGTGTATGTGCATCTAATAGGCAATTCTAGGCTGAGAGCAACAGCCCAGTGTATTTGAATCAGGCATGCATTTATTCTGCAATGGTCCCCTTGACCTCCAGGTAAGCAAGGTGAGCAGGTCTGGGGTACTTGCACTCAGCAGCAAGAGCTCACAGATTTGAGTTCTAGTTCCATGGTGTTGTCTACTGCCGTCTTCAAGGAGGAACTCAGAGGAAAGCTTAGGTTCTCGAAGTGTTTTTCAAGAGCTCTAACAAGCAAGAAAAGCTGCAGCTGCCCTCGTCTTTTTTTATGGACTGGGACACCATGAGATTCATTTGGAAAAAGAGGTCCACTGCTAAAAATGTTTTCAAATCTCTGTTTCTGAGGAATACTACTTTGTCTTCCCGTCTCAGCTCCCTCTATCTTATTTTAAAAATCTTAACCAGAGGATATGTTTATTGATTTTTAGAGAGGGGAGAGAGAGAAACATCAATGTAAGAAAAATCTTTTGGTTGCCTCACAGTACATGCCCTGAACCTGCAAACCTAGTTTTGTGCCCTGACGTGGAATTGCACCATGACTTTTTTTTTTTGAATCTTTATTGTTCATATTATTACAGTTGTTCCTCTTTTTTCCCCCCATAGCTCCCTTCCTCCCAGTTTCCACCCCACCCTCTGCCCTTACCCTCCCCCCACTGTCCTCATCCATAGGTGTATGATTTTTGTCCATTCTCTTCCCGTACCCCCAATACCCCTTTCCCCCTGAGAATTGTTAGTCCCCTCCCTTTCTATGCCCCTGATTCTATTCTATTCACCAGTTTATTCTGTTCATCAGATTTTTTATTCACTTGATTTTTAGATTCTCTTGTTGATAGATACATATTTGTTGTTCATAATTTTTATTTTTACTTCTTCCTCTTTTTAAAGGATACCGTTCAACATTTCATATAATACTGGTTTGTTGGTCATGAACTCCTTTAGCTTTTTCTTGTCTGTGAAGCTCTTTATTTGACCTTCAATTCTGAATGATAGCTTTGCTGGGTAAAGTAATCTTGGTTATATGTTCTTGCTATTCATCACTTTGAATATTTCTTGCCACTTCCTTCTGGCCTGCAAAGTTTCTGTTGAGAAATCAGCTGACAGTCATATGGGTGCTCCCTTGTAGGTAACTAACTGCTTTTCTCTTTCTGCTTTTAAGATTCTCTCCTTGTCTTTTGCCCTTGGCATTTTAATTATGGTGTGTCTTGGTATGGTCCTCCTTGGATTCATTTTGTTTGGGGTTCTCTGTGCTTCCTGGACTTATAAGTCTATTTCTTTCACCAGGTAAGGGAAGTTTTCTGTCATTATTTCTTCAAATAGGTTTTCAATATTTTGCGCTCTCTCTTCTGGCTGCCCTATAATTCTGATGTTGGTATGCTTGAAGTTGTCTCAGAGGCTCCTTACACTATCTTCATATTTTTGGATTCTTTTTTCCTTTTGCTTTTCCAGTTGGGTGTTTTTGCTTCCTCATATTTCAAGTCTTTGACTTGATTCTTGTGATCCTCTAGTCTGCTGTTGGATATCTGTATATTATTCTTTATTTCAATCAGTGTATGCTTAATTTCTAGCTGGTCCTTTTTCATATCCTCGAGGGTCTCACTAAGTTTGTCGGCATTTTCTAGAAATTTCTTAAAAAACCTTATAACCGTGGTTTTGAACTCTATATCCAGTTGTTTGCTTTCCTCCGTTTCTGTCATTTGTGATCTGTTTCTTTGTCTCCGCATTTTGGCTGCTTCCCTGTGTTGATAGAGTGGCTTTCTGTGCTAGGTGTCCTGTAGGGCCGAGTGGCTCAGCCTCCCCAATTACCTGAGGTGAACACTCTTGATGCACTCCTTTGTAGGCTTTGTGCACACTCTTCTTGTAGCTAAGCCTTGATTGTTGTTGGTATCACTGCGCGGAATTGACCTCCAGGCCAGTTGGCTGTGATCATCAGCTGTGTCTACCGTAGGAGAACTTCTGTGCTGGAGACACCCTTATGGGGCAAGAGTTGCTTCAATGGGACTTTTAGCTCACTGAGTCTTCCCCCCTGAGTGTGTCCCTTATGAATCTGAGGAGTTGTAATCTGGGTAGTTCCGCTCTGACCACTGGGTACACTGGCTCTTGGATCTCTAAGGAGGTGCTAATTTAGCCTTTGCCTGAGGCTACCCAGCCTTTTATATGCAAAGCCAGGTGGGGCGGGGGTCTCAGGGAATCAACAGGGCGGAGCAAACAGCTATGGCTGAACCTCAGCCCTGTCCTAATAGGCCCTGGGTCTCAGTGTAAGCTGCAAGCACAGCTGCAAGAAAGCCGCTCTGGAGTTCCTCCGGCTGCCAGACAGTCCAACTTCTCCCCATATGAGTCTGGATCCCCAAAAACTCGCCTGGAACTGGAGTTCAGAGCTGCCGGGAGCTAGTGACTCCCTCTGGATTGAAAAAGACAACCTCATCCTCAGTTTCCAGCCCTCTCTGTACACTCGCCTCCATACCTCTGCACTTTACTTCCACACCTCCTCTGAATCTCAATGTGCTTTTCTCTTCTAGTTGTAGAATTTCTACTCAGCCAGTCTTTCTGTGGTTCTGGGTGGTATCCAGCCTTTCTCTTCATTGTAGTTTTGAAGTGGTTGTGTGAGGCAACAATTTCAGATGTTTACCTATGCCACCATCTTAGTTTCTTCACACCATGACCTTTAGATGTATGGGACAATGCCCCAACCAACTGAGCCACCCAGCCAGGGCTCAGCTCCCTCTCCTTTTGAAAACAGAATGCCAAAGGCAGGGCATGCCATATATCAACTTGGAACAAACTAGCTGACCTTTTAGTTGCCATTTTTTTAGTCCCTTGGATATTCTCGTCACACATCCTTTTTTCTCTAGAAGCTGACAGCTCCTTCCCAGAGTGCTGGCAGAATCTAAGAAATAAAGTGGGCTCAGTCAATGCAAGGATTCTGTCTCAGCTGCAGCATTGTTGGAATGAAGGCTGGGGCCTGGCTCAGGTTCCATTGGATAAACAGCTTGTCTGTAGTCCTTTTGTCAGGTGTCTATGGCCACATTCATCTAAAAGATTAGCACCCACATTCCTAGTCCCAGCTGGTTCTCTTCCCAAACATCTGGATTAATGGAGCCCTGGATCTCTGCTTATAGAATGCTCATTTCTTGGTGGGTCACTGAAGAACGTAAATGGCCAAGTAGCATTTGTATTCAGCAGTCACTGTGCACCTACGCTTTGCTTTCACGAAGCCACTCGGCAGGCAACCAAGAGAGACGTCTAGGTTTCATCTTCTGTGATACAGTAGTTCTTTTCTTCTCCCTACGCGTCTTGTATTCCTAAAACTGATTGATGTTCTTCCCCCACCCAGATTGATGCCAAGAAGGAACAGCTAGCAGATGCCCGGAGAGACCTGAAAAGTGCTAAAGCTGATGCCAAGGTCATGAAGGATACAAAGACCAAGAAGTATGTGCCTGGTGGTGTGCAAAACTGGGGGTTGGTTGAGAGAAAAAAGCATGTGTAATATTGGCCAGGTTTCTGGGCTCCAACTTTTCCAGGGTTTCAGAATGATGCCCTTTGGAAATCTCTGTACTTGGAACTTTTCTGCTTTTACCGCCCCCTAAGTGGCAGGGTGGGGTTGCAGTGTTCTTGCCAGAGGCCAGGTCTGGTTCTTGATGACATCCATTCTCTCAGGGTGGTAGAGTCAAAGAAGAAGGCTGTGCAGAGACTGGAGGAGCAGTTGATGAAGCTTGAAGTTCAGGCCACAGACCGAGAGGAGAATAAACAGATTGCTTTGGGAACCTCCAAACTCAATTATCTGGACCCAAGGATCTCAGTGGCTTGGTAAGCATTGAGCCCTTTGCTACTGGCTTGAGAAGGGTGGCGGGATTATGAGAGAACCATGCACTTCTAGTGCTCTGGGAAACTTCTGCCAGCCTGTGCATGCACAAAGGCATCAGAACATTCTGGATGGACTTCATTGGTCAATGCTGTTACGCTGCTTTTGAGTATGTTTACGTATGTTTTAATAAGGCAGGTGCAGTCCCCATCCTAGATAAGAATAGAAACTCTTCACCTGTATTGAAGGAAAAATATAAAAGAGCCCCTCATTCCAACAAAATCTCTCATATCTAAACTAATAAAAGTGAAATAGTAAAATTAACCGTTTCTTCGGGATGGGGTAAGCCACGCCCACCAGCCAATCAGAGTGGCTGTATTCAAATTAGCCCAGCCAAGATGGAGGCCGGGTGCCGGGTGCTGTGGGTGGAGCCGATGGGCTGGTGGCGGGTGCTGTGTGTGTGTGTGGGTGGGCGGAGCCGATGGGCCAGGTGGCGGGTGCTGTGTG
>PVJC01021361.1:0-28263 GCA_004026665.1 Murina feae | reverse complement strand
GCCATCTTGTTTCTCTAAGTGTCTTTCTTATGCATTATTTACATTTAACTGACTTTATATACTTTGTAAACCAGGTGCAAGAATTATATCTTATATCTATTTCATTAATATGGAAAGACTCAAAGAAAATGCATGATTTAATCACATGACTAATAAGAGATGGAACCAAGATTTCAATCTACATCATATAACTCAAAAATATATTTTCACTCACCTCCCCTTATATGTAAATAAACAAGCTAATATTTTTTTTTCTCTTTCCTATAACCTTCTGAAAGCATTAATATGGAAAAAAAAGTTGCATATGGGAATGGAGATTTGGATTACATCTTGGGGAGGGGAAGAATCCACAGCATTATTTCAAATAAAGAGTAGTTTAAAAATTAATATTGTGGTAGATTAATTACACCTACAAATTTTTCTCCAAGCCCTTCAATGTGGGCTGCCCTTGTGATTTGCTATGACCAACAGACTGCCTAAAGAAATATCCTCTGGCTTCTGAATCTCAAACTTAAGAGATCTTGTAGCTTCTGCCTTTGTCCTTTTAGAATCTAAAATTTAGACCATCACTGCCTGTACAGAGGCTCAGAGTAGAATCCTTCAGGATGAGAGACCTAATGAAGACAGAATGGTTAGAGATCAACCAAAGGACTTTTATGCATGCATATAAGCATAACTAATGGACACAAAACACTGGGGGGTAGGGGAGGCCAGGGAAAGGTCAAGGGGGAGACAAAAGGAGACATATGTTCTACTCTTTGTAATATTTTAAGCAATGAAACAAAATTTAAAAAGAGAGAGAGACAGAATTTGGAGAGAAAAGCTCCGCTGTTACAGTCTTGCCAGCCACTGGAGCTAAAGGCCCACACATGGGAGTGAGGCCTCATGTAATTCCACAACCACACCCAACACACCAATAACTACAAATCCTGAGTGAGCCCACCTGGCAGGATGTGGAGCAGAAACTAGCTATTGGAACTGAGTGATGCCCACATCACTAACCCACAGAATCATGAACTAATAAACAATTATTATTGTAAGTCACTGACTTTTGCATTGTTTTCTTATTCAGCAATAGAGAACTATAAATACTTCTCTCTTTTCTGCATCCAGCGTGGTCTGGTTCCTGAGTAGGGGAAGATGGGGATTGAGAAAATGAAAGAAAGAGACAGACACAGAGATAGAAGGAAAAAGCCAGGGCTGGTTGGGACAGCTGTCCTCTGATGGAGAGACAGTGATCCAGAGTCAATACTTGTGTTTGTTTTATAAGCAAAATACCAAGAAGTTTCACTAAAGCCCAAGACAAAGGAGATTATGTGCATTCTTGTGGCTTCTTTGTAATCATCACTTCTGGGTGGGCCAGGATAATCATTTTTTGTTCTTGGTGCTTGGCTGGATTTAGATAAAGAAACGCACCCCCTAGAACCAGACCTGAAGGTCAGGCTGAAAACACACCTGCCTCTAGCAAGGTATGTTTCCAGGGCATGGTTCTGTTGGGCACCGCTGGATTCAGATGACAATCAGCTCAAGGGCCTTTCCCAGGCACTCTCTACGGATAACTATGACCGATGGTGAAAGCATTGACACCATAATAACAGACCACCATCATCATGGGTTTATATTAGAAGGATTTATATAAAAAGCAGAAATAAAATCTGTTCTCATTAGAAGACAACTTGATGATTTATTAATATTGAAACTTCATCATTACTGAGTGAATCTGAATTGTGATAAAAGCTCAGCTGGGCAATGAATTATATATGATGCTAATGCAGGGAGCATTTACATATATACTCTCTGATAGCCACTATATAATACTCAGGAAAATGATTTGTGGTGTGTTATTTCATTATCTATGCAGAGAACATAAAAAAGGAATTGACTTTTTACAAAAGGAATATAGTGAATTAAAAGCCTTTATTAATAATTCTAGTTGTAATGCTTTGGATTCTTATCCATAAATATGTATTTAATCAAATAACTCATATAACTATCTGTATTTGTAAATTGACAGATCAGAAAACTGCAGCTGTCACCTTCTTTCATAATCTAAAGTTCATTGTTTCTCAAAATATATATCAGAGTTTCAGTGAAAACATCCTAATTTAAAAGAATTATAGCTTTCCTATTATCCCAAGACATGTTCACATAATTAAATTACACTTGAGTCAACAATTTACAAAAAAACCAAGATAATTGATCTAATATTCTGGATTTCTTTTTCTTTCTTTTAAATTAAATTAATTGAGTAGTAGTGGATTTTCTCTATATAAACTCAAGAGTTCAGGGTTGGAAACTAAAAGTGTTAGTTCTGAAATAAACACAGGGTCACTATAACTCCGAATAATCATATTGACTGGATTTCTTTCTCTTGGTTTTCAATACAAATACAGTGTCAATATAATTCTGAAGATTCAAATTAATTTCTTTCTCCCTGTTTCTAATTAATCTGTCATTTATTAGTTCTCAGAAAAAATATTATATGGCGTATCAAATAATACAAAAAAAGATAGTATAAGTAACGAGAAGTATCATTAAGTGTAGTAAAGAAAATAACAATCAAATACAATTGACATAACATAAAGATTAATTAAAAATAAGGTGGGGTCTGGCCAGTGTCGTTCAGCTCTGGAGCTTTGATTCAGGAACCAAGAGGTCACAGGTTTGATTCCTAGTCAGGGCATATGCCAAGGTTGTGAGCTTGATCCCCAGGGAGGGGGGAGGGGGGGCGTCCAGGAGGCAGCCGGTTTATGATGTTTTTCTCCCATTGATGTTTCTATCTCTCTTCTCCTCTCCCTAAAAAAAAAAAAAAAAAAAAAAGAATCAATAAAAACATACTTTTTAATGAGGTAGAAAATATACTACTTTCATGTGTCTGTTCTGGTTATTACATTTCAGCTGGGACTCTACAGAGAGAGAGGGCCTGGGAGAGAGCAAAAGGAAGAAAGTGAAAGTGAGAGAGGGGAGGTAGGGTAAATAAGCTTGGGAAGGAAAATTTCTGGGTAGAGATGATAGCCAAGATAAGCAATGAACTAGTTTATTGATTCACTCATTGGACATGTGAATGAAAAAAATAAATAAATAAAACAAAAAAAAAACTGAAGAAAAAAATTAGACAATAGAAGCTGCAAGAGAACCTGGACAATTTCCAGAAATTACAGTGCAAGTATTAACTCAATTCCCACTAATCAAAGAAGAGAGACTTCATTTATACATGGGGCCTTCAGTAGTGACACCAGAAAGGCCATACTTCAAAGTGTGGCTAAATCACCCATAGGATATACGCTTTTCTAGGCTCAACTTAAAAGTTGTTTTAAAAGCCTTGAAAATATTCCAATGATCTGCAAGTTATTTATCAACCAGAAGAAAAGTCCAATACTCAACAATATAAAATTCATAATATTTGGAACCCAACAAAAAATTACTAAATGTAAGAAGAAACAGGAAAATGGGACTCATAACCTCAAGAATTTCTTCCTAATAAGAAATAGACAACCAAATGAGAAAAGTAAAGTCATTGAGACATAGGCATCAAAATACTTATTTTAATTATACTCTATAAGTTCAGCAACATAAAAGAAAATATAAGCTCAATGAGGAAAGTATGTGAAGATTAAAAAAAAGAGACTAAAAATTCAGAAATAAAAATAAAAACTGAATCTTTTCCATACTAAGAACAAAGAGGAAAAAAATAAGGCACAAAAATCTCAGTATCCTATAGAGCAATATTAGGTAGACTAACGAGAAGCCTTATATTGGAATGAATATATATATACTGAGTGGCCAGATTATTATGACCACCTGCTGTTTGTAGGCAAATTAGCTATAATTTTGCACTGAGGTTGCTGGAGGGCCAGACCATTCTAAATAGGGAAGCAGATTGTTTGCCACGATAGAAGTGATTTTTTTTCTGAAGATATGGGTAAACAACGTGATTGAAGATATGCCATGTTTCAGAAGCCTGTAAATAATACTTATTGACAAAGCACAGTGGTCTTCTTATGAACAAAAGAATCCAGATAATACTAATTTAAAAATAGATAGCATTGCTCTTATAATATTTTAAAGAAACCTCAGCTATCTTTTAATATTTGTTTTAAAGACAAAGTGTTATGTGTTTTTGAAAGTGACAAGACAGATAGAATGTTACTGGTTGTTAATGACTGGGGCCCCATTTTTTTTTTGCTTTTTATGCTAATAAACTGATAGAGAAACAACATGGTCATTAATGTTAATAAGTAGGTTTCCAGAAATGGTAACAAAAAATATTCTAATTTGTATTTAGCTACAATTTTAATATGAAGCTAAATTTTTGTGGAGCTAATTTCAGAGAAAAACTGATGAGCTTATTGTGGCATTGGTTCATCAGGAAAGAAAATGGCTAACCTACTGCCATCCCTTTAATTATAAATAGTGGTCATATTAGATACTTATCAATATTATAGACCCTAGTATGCTCTTTAAAAAAAATACCATCTTCAGTCTCACTGAGTGGACTCCTAAAAGTGGCATTTCATTCTTGTTCAGGAATGAGATATTTTCTTGAATTCATTATATTAATTACAGTCACTACATTATCACAGTGGAGGGCAGAAAAACTGTGTATTGTTTTCTTTCCTACACATATTTTTCCATAAAAGATTCTTCTTTAGTAAAAAAGAAAGTTGATAGATTTGAAAGAACATAAAAATTGGACATCCTGATAATAAATGAAATAAGCAGATAGAGCAAATTTTGGCACCGCACCTGTTTATTATTTATTTCATGAAGTTACCCCCAGGCATTCCCTTTTTCCCTCAGTGTCTGCTGAAGTTTTAAGAAAGGATATTTATATGTTGCTGTCACTTGTTTATTTCAAAAGATCCTAAAATTTGTCATGAGCTCCAAAAAAGAATTGATAGAACTTGCAAGTTATTTCAAGAGAACAGGCCACTGTCTTACTGTCACCTGAGCTGAGCATCACTGATGGTGCAAGGCGAGAGTGCTGCAGGCCTCCGGCAACAAACAGTAAGCATGTGCTACTTACCACTAGGGCAGAGGTGCTCAGAGCCATCCTATGATCAGCATAGATTACTAAAGAGAATCAAGAATCCTAGGAATGAGGGCAACAACTGAGGTAACAGAAAGCAGGATAGAGAGAAGCTCAAATAATGGGGATTTTAGGATTGAATCATTGTGCAACGAGCCAATGATATTCCTGATGCCCTCATACCAATATGTTGACTTTATGTCAGCTTTGGTTTCTTCAAGTGATACTTGAATATTAGCCTACACTTTCTCTTTGCACATGTACACATGTAGTTTCTTTTCCAAGGAATAGTACCTTTTTTTTTTTTTTGCTGTTCTGGCCAAGGTCATTATAAACTTCACTAACATCATAGGGGCTCATACTGACCCACTTGAAGGTTATAGAACGGGGCCACAGTTGTGTTATGACAGGACCATAGGTTTTTATCCTGGTTGTTCTGATGGAATCTGACATCCCTTAAATCTGCTGAGCATTCGATAGGTTTTAATACTACCTATTTCACCAGATTATTTCAAAAATTCAAGATGATTTTCATGAAACAAATAGCTTATGATTTATGTTTAATAAAATGTTTATAGCATTTTTGTGTTTAATCCAGCTATTGTCTATTTACCAAGATTCTTTCCAAGGATTCTGGGTGTTGTTGTTTTTTTTCTCTTTTGTTTTTCTTTTTCTTTTTTGAGCCATAATTTAGGACAATGTCAAAATGCTGGAATTTTTGCTGAAAGGCAGACCTTTTGCTTATGTGACAATATACAATAGGCTCATCTTATTTATAATACATAAAAAACTTTATAATATATGCACATCTCCCTAACTTCTTATCTCTACCAGATACAGAGAATAGGGTGCAAAAATAGCTTATGCATATGGTTATTTTCCAAACTTTATTTCCCAAAGTCATGATTGTGTAATTATTGATTAAATTGCAATGATTTCATTTTCTGTTAGAACAAAAAATGACCTTTTTGTTCTTTCCTCTCCAATATCTCTTCTATTAGATGGAATCGTGTCTTGCCTGGTGCTTTTACAGTTAAAGCTGATGGATTCAGTACAGATTGTCCAAGTCATTCTATCTTTACTTACAAAGGCAGCCAACTGGGTGATGGAATGGCGCTTTATAACACTAGCAGTGCACTTCATTTGTAGTTATTAAACACTCAGCAGGCTCCCCGCCACACTGACATTTGTTCCCCAGTCAAGGCTCCTGTTTGACATGGCCCCACTGTGTAAGGTGCCATTTACTGAAAATGAGAATTCAGCTTGGGTAATTAATAAATGCCACGATGCTCTCAAACAAATGCATAGCTTGAAATATGGGAAATAAAATGCACCATTCAAGGACAAACAGCACAAGTTCTCCTGCTTGGCATTTGAAAGTTTGTAAGTGATTAAGTGGACAGTTAGCCCTATCTTTTTCTCAATACAGGCAGCCACTCTGTAAAATCCCTACTGGATGATTAGATAGTCTGATCTTAAATTAGCATATCTTGGGACATACACTCACCGGTGACTAGACTGAAAATTTTACATGCATAAGAAAGCCCTACTTCTAACTTGCTCTGTGAATTTGGACACACTACGTGAGCTCTGTAAACCTCTATTCGGACATAACTGAAACGGGTATAAAAATGCATCTCCTCTTTCCTAAAATGAAGTTCAGAAACTCGGTGGGGCAAGAACTTGCTTCAGGAGTCTAATTAATAAACTTTCTAAAAATTCCATAGTTACTTTATTTTTATGAGGATTAGGAAAAATATGAAACTAGCCACATCATACCTCTTCTTTCTAGAGAAGGCTAAAGTAGAAATATTAGTTCTACTATAAACTATTACAAATTAATTAAGTAAATAATAATATGGATGATATAAAGGTGAAAAATTCCTAGATTTGTATTTAACAATTTATTATAAAGCATTTTGAAAACTGCCTGGCATGACAGAAATGATGTGTTATTGGTGCTCTTATTATTGGTGGTTGTGGTGGTGGTAATAGTTAAAAGTTGAAGTGGTAATAGTAGTGAAAATAGTAGTATTACAATATTGACCAAAAGTCTACTTCCAGTTATTGTTTTTGTTTCTGGGTTTTTATAAATTTGTTTTAAAGTCTTCATGACCACTTTTTTTTTGGAAGAACTTCAAAATAATTCTACTGTATCATAACAAAAATTAAAATGACTATATTTTAAACATTAAATTTTTCACATGTTTGATGACTATCATTATCACCCATATCTGCAACTTCAAGGTAGTGGACAGCTGCCAAGTTATATTCTCCAGGAAGTTTAAAAGAACACTTAACTCATAGAGTTAATGCATTCAATGGAAGGACAAAAATACTAAATAATATGCTTCATATTTATGCACTTTTTTAGTTAAAAAGTTTTTCTGTCATCTATTGTTTCATTTGATAATTACAATGGCAACAGAAGGAAAGTATTGGCATTCCATTCAACCAATGAGAAAGATATTATAGGGAGCAGCTATAGGGTTAAGCCTCAGACTCACCTGTTGGCAAAGCCACAAACAAGCCCCAGCTTAGGGGGCACAGCCCTCTTAGCATAATTAGGCTTGACCTTATGACTCTCCCTAGATCTTATCTGGGTAGCTAATGGGCTGTGGGAGGTGCAGCAAGTGCTGCCAAAACAAGTGAAACTCACAAGAACATTGTAACTATGGTGACCACTACCTTGTTTACCTCTGGCTACAATATAAAGGCTCAGCTTGCTGTCTGGATCTCTCTCTGTGGCCTCAGCCAGGCACAGGAGATCCACCTAGACCCAGCTTACTCTCTTTGTCTGTCTTTTCTGTGACCTTGTGAAATTATATGCCTGACCAAAATTCACTCAAGTTCTACTGGAAAAAGAATTATTTCTTATTTAAAGAGAAAAGCAATACTGAGATTATATTTTGAATAAAATAGCCAAAAAAAAACTAAAAAAAAAAAAAAAAAAAAAGATTTTGTACTTTAAATTAATTTTTCCCTAAACTTAATCTCTTTGCCAAGAAATTAAATTTTACTTTAAAAATAAATGTTTTTATAATCATAAAGCAATCTGTGATAAGAATACAGTTACAGTTGGTTTGAAAATAATTTTTTCTTTCAATTTGCAGCAACATGGATGGAACTGGAGAGCATTATGCTAAGTGAAATAAGCCAGTCAATGAAAGAAAAATACCACATTATCTCACTTATTTATGGATAATAAAGACCATTATAAATGGATGAACATAAATAGATACAGAGGCAGAACAGCATCAAACAGACTGTCAAACTACAGCGGGAAGGCTGGGGAGGATTGGGGGTAATGTTTAAGGGATCAACTGAAGGACTTGTATGCATGCATATAAGCATAATCAATAGACACAAGACACTGAGGGGTAGGGGAGGCCTGGGGAAGGTCAAAGGGGGGGGGAGACATATGCAATACTCTTTGTAATATTTTAAGCAATAAAACAAAATTTAAAAAGAAAAATTAAGTTCTTAGAATACTGAATCTTATATTTTAAAGAATTATAGGAGAACATGTGAACCCATACTTCAAATTAAAATTAGATTAGAAAATACTAAGAATTATTTAATTCTTAATTAATTAAATTGCATAAAATTATTTGCATCTTGAGGAAATAGTTACTCTTTTCCATTTTCCATCTTACACAACCAGCATGTAACCTTTACTCATATTTACAAACAGCTGTCATTATTATATCTCACTTTTCCTCAACAAAGATCCAAGGACAGTTTGGTTGGTTTATCTGGAAGGCTAAAAGATTAACTCAATTATCTAAACACTCATTCTTCCAAAATAATTAATGCCTTACATTATGCTATGGCATTGATCTGCGTGATAGTCTTTTACTTCATTAATTCCTCCTCTACCACCTTTATACCTGTTATTTGAGAAACATTCAAGGGAGTGTCCCCAAATTTTCTATTTTTGAAGATTATTTATTTTTTATATATTTGATATATATCACTTAAGAGTTCACTACTTCATCTACTCTATAAACATGTTCACCTTTTCTTATAATATCTTTAGGTGATTTCCTTCAGCATGTGAAGCCAGGAAGATTTTCCTTTTGAGGTAGAACCTTGCAATTGCATTCAACTTTTCCATTTTCAAACACTGAATGCCAGTAAGTATTCAAAGAATTGTAAGCAGATGGCATCAATCCATTCTCCTTTAAGCAAGAGTGGGACTAAATTATTGAATACAAAAAATTAGTTTCAAAATGACACATTTATAATAACTACATGTACTGTATGCTTCAATGTACCAGATACTATTCTTAGAAATTCATCTGTGATAACCCAATATAAAAAATTGATAAAATATGTTCTCTTATGAGCTACATTTTATAGACATGGAAACCAGTATAATGTGGACAGATAATTTACCCAATATTGCATAACTGTTGAGTGGCAAAGTATAGGCAGAATAATTACTACTAACCCAAAATGTCCATGTTATAATCCCTGAAAATTGTAAATATATGTCACATAGATGGTAAGAGAGTATTTAATTGCCTATGGCATTGATGAGGCTAATTGTTGATTTGAAGATAGGAAGATTATCCTGGATTATTGAGGCTGTACAATCATAAGGATTTTTTGAAAAAGCAGGAGACAAAAGAAAAGTAAACGCTAGAGTGACACCATGTGTGAAAGACGACTGAACCAGCCATCGCTGGCTTCGGAGATAAAAGGCAGCTATGAGGGCAAGAATGCAGGCAGCTTTCAGAAACTGGAAAAGACGTGGAAGCAAATCTTTCCTTACAGCTTCCAGGAGGACTGCAGCTCTGCTTGATTTGAACCCGGTGATACCCATGTCAGAAGTCTGACCTCCAGCACTGTACGACGATAAATTCATGTTTCTCCAATCCCCTGAGATTGTGATAATTTGAGATAGCAGCAAAAGGAAACCAATTTGCAGAGGAAAGACTTCATTTATTGCTTCGTATAGTATGGTAAGGAGTATGTTCAGTTCCTGTAATATGTTAAGCTTTTCTTAAGTTCCTGTAATGGTGTGATTTCCCTGAAATATGACAGTGAACAAAGGAGTAAAAATGTTTTCTCACAGAGTTCACATTCTGCTGGATGGGAGGCTGTGGACATTGAAGCCAGGCAGTCAAGTTTCAGAGGCTTCCAGCTATGTCATCCTATTTCCAATAAATGTCGGGATGAATGCTGCCCTGATTTAAAACTCAGGCAGCTGAAATGTGTTTATACCTTATTAAAACATATTTAGGATCCCCTTTCAGTACATATTCACCCTATTACACTAACTTTTGTTTTGTGTTCTTGCTGTGGAAGCAGGTATCAGGGGTATAAAGAAAGTTCTTTTTAAAAATCAACTCTGGAATTGATTTTAATAAACATTTCTAAAAAAATTTAATCTATTATAATATACTCTGGCAAGGCATCTAAACCACAGATTTATGAATACATAAAATTCTGGATTTTGAAAATATGAAATAAGTACATTTAAATTATACTACAAAGAAGCATGCTCTATGTGTTTCTTAAATACTGTGAAACATTGAAACACATCTTGGTGATAACTTTGGTGTGATTATTATATTTGCATATTAAAAAAGAAATGAAATTTCATCCTGAGGCAGTTATCTGATAGCTCTTCCTCCTAGACATTCTGCAGACCTCATTAATCATAGGAATTCAATTTTAACTAGACCTAATTTTCTATAGATTTAGCATTTTATTTTCATATAATGCCATGAAAATTGCCATATATTTGAAAAAGTTACACCATTTAGGAAGTGGGAATTGTTTATGGAAGGAATAAAAGCTCCAATGAAAGATATATTCATGAAAAATACTGAAATAGCACCCACCATAAACAACTGCAAGTATTTATCTGAGCTCACACAAATTTATAGTCATGATCTCACTCACATGTGGACTCTAACGGACAAAATAAACTTATAAACAAAATAGATCCAGAAACATTTAAGTATGGAAAGGACTGAGGAATCTCATAGGAAAGGCAGGAAATGGGGTGCATGGGGAGAGATTAACCAAAGAATTTGTATGCATATATATGTATAACCTGTGGACATATATAATAGGGTCATGAAAGCCTGGGGGGTTGAGCAGGATGGAGGGGTCAATGGGGGAAAAATGGGGACATCTGTAATACTTTCAACAATCAACATAACTTTTTAAAGGAAAAAATATGCATCCTATATACTAAAAACATAGTATGCAGCTACTAGGGACCCAACCAATACACAAAGTTCATGCACTGGGCCTCTAGTATACCATATATAACAGGGAATTATAAAAGCTGTGATTAAAATCTAAGGTTTTTGGGTAATAAAAAGCAAATTAATTGCTAAAAAAAGAAAATTCTTCTTCTTCAAAGTTTTTAGTAGAAACAGAAAATGAAAAAGTAATCCCAGGCTTCTTGAGTATTTTTTTAATAGATTCCAGTTATTTACAACTAAGGAAAAAATAAATACATTTATACAATATCAGTAATCAAAATTTAATGGATAAAGTAAAAAGTATAGTTTTCAAATATGTCTTTAAACAGATGTCTGATTCTTTAAAAGCATGAGATATAAAATTTATAGTGATTTTATTTTTAATTCCAAGAGTTTTATTTTTCTTTTCTTGCAGCATACTATGCTCAAGGAACCCAGATTACACATCAGATTTTGTGCTAGAGAACAAAATGGTGGGGCAGCCTTTGCCATCTTTATGCTTTGGGAGCTTAGTCTAGTACAGTGGCTTTAAGCAGCAAGTATATGGGGTTGAGGTAGGGATTCTATCTCTCCTCAAGGAATTTGGCAATATCTGGAGACATTTCTAGTTGTCACAATTTGGGGGAAGTGAAGGTAGTGAGTAGAGGCTATGGATGCAGTTTACATCCTACAGTTCATAGAACAGACCTCTACCACAAAGAATTATCTAACCCAAAATGTTAGTAATGCCACTGTTGGGAAACCTAACTGTAGAATAGCACCAGATTGAAAGTCAGAGTAGATCTAAGAAGAAATTATCACCTTTCATGCTATCTGTCCAATAATATAACTCAGTAACAATTTTCTTTAACCTAAAAAGTTCCTAGTTCTGACAGGATACTATAGACTTAATCTAAATAGAAAAGATTATTGATATTGGATTAAGAATCTGGACCCAACAGCAACTTCTTATATTGCTCATGTTCCTCTTCTATGAAATTGAAAGAACAGAGAAAATGTCAGTTTTTCTCTGAGATTGTTATAGTGCAAAAGTATAAAATATGCCTGATATATAGGAGATGAAACACATTTCCACTAAATTACATTTTAGTGAGTTCTGCCCAGAGCAGAACTCGAGTAAGAATGTGGTTGCAGGGCTGTGATAGATTGGTATGTTTGTAAGGCAGAAAGGAGATAGTATCAAGAGTGAGTCAAAGAGGGAGGAAATGTCCAGATGAAGAAAGTTTGCTGAGGCCACTGCTATGAGAGAGAGGGAGAGGGAGAGACAGAGGGAGAGGGAGAGGGAGAGGGAGAAGGAGAGAGAGAGAGACAGACTATGTTTGTGGTACCTTCTGAAAGCCCACAGAATTCTTTCCAGAGTCATACAGCTTGAAAAAGAAAGGCAGGAACATTTATATTCAGAACTAGGGGCCTGGTGCACAAAAATTTGTGCACTTGGGAGGTCCCTCAGTCCAGCCTGTGCCCTCTCACAATCTGGGACCCCTCGGGGGATGTCCACCTGCTAGTGTGCCTGGCCAGCTTGGGTGAGGGGCTAATGGCTGTTTGCAGGCTGGCCAAGCCCCCCAGTGTGGACCCTCACTCCATTGGGTGTGGCCAACCTGGGTGAGGGGCTGAGGGCTGTTTTCAGGCTGCCCACAGCTCCTTTAGGTCTTGAGTCCCTACTGGGGTGCCTGGGTGAGGAGCCGAGGGGCATTTTCAGGCTGCCCACAGTCCCTTCAGCATTCGAGTCCTTACTGGGGTGCCTGGGAAGCCTGGGTGTGGGGCTGAGGGCTGTTTTTAGGCTGCCCACAGCTCCCATTGACCCAACGTCCCAGCAAGTCTGGCTGGAAGCAGGTTCTGGGGTTTATTTATCTTCTATAATTGATACACTGTTGCTTTAAGCCAAGGTCTAGGCAGCTAACGAAGCCTCCTGTTTGCTTCAGCTCCATGGCTTCTATAATTGCAACTATGTTGCTGTGAGCAGCAAGAAACCCAGCCGGCCTAGGCAGACAGTTTCCTCCTGGTGCAACAGAAGCCTCCTATTTACTCTAGTTCCATGACTGCCAGCCTCCATCTTGGCTGGGTTAATTTGCATACAGCCGCTCTGATTGGCTGGTGGGTGTGGCTTAGGCATCCCGGAGAAATGGTCAATTTCAATATTACTCTTTTATTAGATAAAATGTCATTCACCTTTTTTTTTTTTTTGAGAATTTCAACAGGAGTATTAATTCCCTAGCAGTTCAGCCTTGCTTACATAAAAGCTGAGGGCTGAATGAGCTCCCTGCTTTGGAAAAGGCCCTGGGTCAGAAAGGTGTACTGCCTATTCTGGATGTGGGATGCTGACAGGGGAGGGAGGTCAAGTCTGAGCATCCACTGTACTGTCTGCCACAGAAATCAGATGCAAGCTAAAAAAAATGTGTCAAGAACAACAGAAGCCTTTTCTATGCCTCCTCATTTTTAATAAGACATGATAACTTTAAAATAATAGCCTTAATAATATATACAAGAGCACTGCAAATATCAAATGCCAAATGGTCGCATTAACCAAGATTTGTGATTAATTTTATATTAAACTGTGAACAATTCTATGAGAATATTAAACACAAAATTTAAGAATCCTATTTCCTGATGATTAATGGATGATTAAAACTCAATAATTAAATACAAATACACAAACACAATCCAATAAAATAAAGATAACTGACAGAATTCATTGAAAACTGGGGCTTAATTCACCTCTTAGTTATGTGGCATTGTAGAAATATTATATATATTTTAAGCAGACAGAACAGAGCTCAAATACTGTCTCTGAATGAACCAGGGAAAAGTATTAATTGAGCATCTTTCTTTGCCAACAAAGGTACATGTTAATATGCCGAGAAAAAATTACTACTAAGAATGAATAATTCATAAAAGACATGGTGAGAAATAACTGTCAGGAGCTATGAAGGGTCTCAGATTTTATCCTTCTTTCAGGATAACAAGTTGGCCTGTTACAATTCCCTAGATGATGGTAAAAGACATGAGACTCCTGACTTAGAGATGAAAGACAGTTTATTACTCACAGAAATAGCAGAGAATCAGCATTTTCCCACTGCTTCTCAGTTCCCACAGGGTGACACAAAAAGGGCTAGACGACACCTGCACATGGGTGGGTTGTACTGTAGGTTAGGGAACACAAGTCTTTCTTGGCTGTGAGTATGCTTGCCTTTTGTTTCAGAAGGAGACAATGTATATTAAAGTCTGCAAGCAAACCTGCCCTTTGCCACAGACATGAGCACTACATCTTCCAAACCTATTCACTATGCAATCATCTTAACAATATAGTCAGTAACAAACTAAGAACAAATTAAGAACCTGATTCGAGTAGCAACTTCTTACATCACTCATTTTTCTGGGATTGTAGTAGGGCTGAAGAATATAACATGCCTGAAATATGGGAGACTCAATACATTTCCACTGAATTGCATTTTAGTGTGAGTTCTGCCCAGAATAGAACTTGAATAAGAATGTGGTATAGTCTTAGGTTCATATATACAATCAAAGTATAGTCTTAAGTACATATATAACATGAAATATGATTCAGCCGTAAAGAAAAAGAATACTGCCATTTGCAACTACATGAATGGATCTCGAGAATATCATGCTAAGTGAAATAAGTAAGACAGAAGAAGTCAAGAACCATATATGATCTCACTCATATGGGGCAGATAAAACTGAAAGCAACAAATGAACAAACAAGAAAAACAAAAATAGCCCTAGCCAGTTTGGCTCACTGGATAGAGCCTCAGCCTGCGGACCAAAGGGTAAAGGGTATGCACCTTGGTTGCAGGTTCTTCCTCCATTGGGACCTTGTCAGGCTCATGCAGGAGGCAACCAATCAATGTGTTTCTCTCACACAGATGTTTCTCTCTGTCTTTCCCTCTGTCTTCCACTTTCCCTAAAAATCAATGGAAAAATATCCTCAAGTAAGGATTAACAGAAAAATAATAAACAAATGAATGAATGAATAAATAAATAAATACTCTTAGACACAGACAGTAATATGATGATTACCAGAGGGAAAGTGGGGAGGGAGTAGCAAAGGATAAAAGAGGCCAAACATATGGTGATAGAGGAAGATTTGATTTTGGCTGGTGGGCACACAATGCAATACACAAAAGGTCTATCATAGAATTGTGCACTTGAAGCCTATATAATTGTATTAAACAATGTATCAACAATAAATTTAGTTTAAATATATATATAGTCAGGACAAAGTGTACTCAAGTACTTAATTCACAAGTTGTGATAAGATATGACACACCCAGAGAGACTTCTCTCCCACAGCACTTATTTTTAAATATCCTATTTTTTCTGCTTTTACTGTTAAGGAAAAAGCCTTACATATACAAATATCTATCACATGATTCTAAAACAACAATTTCCACCAAATACATAAACTTAAGTGCAGCATACATAGTTTAGATTTTTACATTCTCAGAATTTAAAAGTTGTATAAGTTGTTTAATAAATGATCCTTATAATTAATGCTTACAAGATAAGCTTTGAGCCTTATTATAATCAGTTCAATTTGAATATGCATATATTATATTTGCATACTTAATGATCCCTTGCAAATACTCAGTATTTAACTCCTTGGAATAGTAATATGCCACAATACCCTCAGAAGCCTTTGCTTTAATACCATACACACACACACACACATTTTTTAAAGTAATGTCTATTCTCTTATTGTTGCCTGCATTTAAATACATTCCTTTACCCCTCAAGCCTAAATGGGAAATGTCTCTGAAGTTTATTGACAGCTATTCTGTAAAATATAGTCCTCACTAAAATTATCCAGCTAGAGGCATAAAAGATGAAGGAAGATTAGATAAGTGAAGGAGAAATAACCTTAGAGCATATTTTAATTTTATATCTCTGCTTCACTTTTTAATTTCCTCTCATGTGATTATTGGTCCATTCAAAATCCTGATGATATTTTGATTACATTCACTTACAATTTAAGGACCTGTCTCATGGCTTAGTGGCTTGGAAAAGCCACTCACTACTGGTTGGAAAAACACTAAAACAAATAAGCAAATTAAAACACAGCATGCACACACATACACATGTGTACAGACATGCTTATTCCAATAGTAGACCAACCTACCCACCTAATCACTTCCTCTTTATTCGGATATAGATTTTATTTCCCAAATAAAATACTTTATCAATGTATATACTAAAATGAGTACGAAGTCAAACAATTATGACTTTAAAAAGTGTAAAATTTTAGGATAACTTTGGGGGAGACAAAACTGGAGCTGATTATCTTACATTTTGACTTCTAAATGCTTTTATCTAGGTAAGAGGTCTAGTTGGCAATTAGGTACATGGGACCAAAATGTCTGGCATAATACATAGCTGATTTTGTACTCGTCACTATATAGCTGCTAATTTAAGAGGGGAAGGCAGTTACAATGAAAATAAAGAAGAGTGGAATATAAATTCCCAGAGAAAAGGGACATTCAAGAATCAGTGATAAAAATTATTACAAAAAAACACACACAAAAAAACACCTAGCAGCATTGTTGAAGGTGTGAAGGAGAGCCATGAAAAGAGAAACTCAAGTTCTGACACAGACTTCAGGTAGGATAAAGTGTAGGAAAAGATCGATAGTTAGAGCATGACTGCCAGCCTTAGCAAGACCCATTTCTGGGTTTGGAAGACCTTATATGTCAGAGATCATTATACCTCCCTTCTCAAAGGCAGAGCTCAGAAGTCAAGTTCTCCATGATAACATCAGATTCTTCCAGCATTTAATTCAAGTGAAGTGTGTAGCAGGAAATGTACAATATACTAGAAGTGAACATAAAAGAATTAAAGAAGATGGTTTCTGCTCTCTTATTTCCTCTAAAAAAATCATTTGTATAAAAAAATCATGACTTTATATATTGCTTATACATTTTCACATCAGCCTTCTATCACAAAATATGAAGCTTTTAAATGAAGTAATTATTCTTCACTTGTGAATATAGTGCCCCCAATTCAATTGAAAGCCTATCTTTTGATAGATACAAACAGGTTTTTTCCAAATCTGGAGAACTAGAAACTAATGATATTTGTGATACTGACTAGACTATAATTAGAACTATGTATCCAAGACTAGTGAGAACACCCTACATGTCAACTGCTGTTTGAGGAAGAAATGGAGATAAATGAACAACTATAAGCAAACATAATCTTTGCTGTACCCACACTATAATAATACATGTAAAATAGACAAGTAAGTTAGCAATTATAATAAGAGGTTGTAAGAACTATGGTCCGAGGGCATGTGAGAAGGCTACTGAGAGAGCACACAGAAAAGATGGTGAGGGTGGCAGTTTGGGAAAGATCTGAGAAAGCATCTATTGGAAATGGTAGCTAAAATAGACCTGAATGATAAGGAGGAACTAGATAGACACATGGCTGGAGCGTTCATGTTTATGTGTATGTGTGTAGGTAGGAAGTGAAATTTCCACAGAAAATGTGCTAGGCAAAGAGAGCCTCAACTAAAGCAATAAAGTTAAAGAAAATAAAGCATATTCAGAGATATTAGTTTAATATAATTAAAGCAAATAAAATGAGGGATAGCGTAATAAAAAATGAAGCAACACAACTTTTAGGAAAGGCTTTTAAAAAGCTTATTAGTTCATTTTAAAGTTTGCCCTAAGGACAATGGAATGTATCAAATCATTGATTTATACACCATAAATTTAAACAGTCATATGACAATTGTATCTCAATAAAGCTAGAAAAAATAATAAACGTTCCTACAACACCAAATTGAATAAAATGGGTGGGGGAGGATAAGAGGTGATTCCAGGTGATCAGTTGGATGGCAGTACTAGCACAGTAGTAGCAGGACTAGGTAGAGGTTCCAGTGGTATTTAGGCAGTAGAATATGTAGTGTCTAGTATTTGATGTAAGAAAACAAGTCAAACATTTAGCTGCTTTGAGGCAAAGAATAAGGTTTAAAGTATGGGGAGGGAGGAGATAATGAATGAATTTAATTTTAGAACTAATATTATTTTTGAATGCTTGTATTTTATTTGAATGGAGAAATCCTGAAGAGGATCAGGTACTCATCAGATCTGTAGAGAGGAAGAGGTATTTTTATACATGACATTTCAGAATCAAAATATAGATAGTGGCTGACATATCAGACATGAAAACACCATCCAGCGACAGTATGTTGGTTATGATGAGAACCTAAGAAAGAAGCTTGACCAGATGTAGAAACAGCCTAAGTGACCGTCAACAGAGGGATGGATAAAGATGTGATATAGGTTCTTTTAAGAGGGAGAGAGGGAGGGAGAGAGAGAGAGAGAGAGAGAGAGAGAGAGAGAGAGAGAGAAGATGGTACCTGAAAAATTAAAAAGATTTAGTAAATGTTGGCTATGTTTGTTTTGTATAGTTTAAATTTATGCACCTCTATCTTATGCTGATGGAAATAATGGCTAATTTTAAGACATAAAATAATAGAGGGTAGTTTAGAAAATCAAGTTTCTGAGCATATGAAAAAGGACGAGCTCTTGAGACAGCCTTTATAGTATTTGATAAGAAATAAATGGGAAGTTGTACATGCTAATATATGTAAATGTTGAGGTTTTGTGGTTAGAAGACTAGTACAAATTATACTGGTCTAAGAACCAAGAGATGAGTACATCTATAGAAAGGATGAAAGAGTGGGTGCATTCTGTGATCAAAGGAGGGGAAAGATGTAAAGCAGCCCCTATGGAAAGCTATGGAATAACAGCTAGGGATAGAACCACTGTGTAGAACAGATAAGACAGGAGACCGTGAATGTATGTATAGGATACAGTCTGTACAGTTGGTTGACCTCCTTCAGAACGTATCAGTTGGCTACAGACCCAGAAAAGGCCAATTGTTGCATTTTTTTCAAAACTGGAGTTTAGTCAAATGAGAACACAAAAGAACAAAGGCAAAGCAACACTGAAAACATTGAAGTAAGTAGTTGAATAAATCAAGGATTCAATATAAACTTTTCCTATTCTGAAGTGTACTTAAGGCATCTAATGGTTTAATAATAATTTCTGCATGGAGATCTTACCATTATTAAATGACACAAATGTTTGTGTAGAATCTAGCATATCAATAGAACCAAGCATTCACCAGCAACCAAAGAGTAATGGTCTCCTTTTCTTTAGCATTACGTAGAAAATCTTCAGAGAATGATAATCTCTTAAGAGAATAAAAACAAAATTATCTTCAGAATAAGTCTTGAACCACAACTATTACTGTAAAATCATATTACACAAAACTCCCTTTCTTCCAAAGCCTCTTCCACTGGGTTAAACATATGATTGAGGAGAAAAGAGTTGAGGATGATAAGACCCAAAACTTTTATTACCATTTAATAATGTAAAATTGGCTTGGATTTTGTAACAGGGCTTTGGAGACTAGTACATGATGAAAGTCTCTTAGAGCTTTCAGTAAAATAGGATTTTTCTATGTTCGGCACAAATGTGGAACTTCTCCTGACAGGAACGAGGAAAGAAGGGCATCTGGGAACAACTGAATTCTTCCCTGTGGAAATAAAAGAACATTTGATTCCATAATGGAATGGAATTTCAATAACAGATCCCTTCTGGTTACTGTGCTGGAGGCATCACTTCATAAATTTTACATATCTAAAATACTGTTTTAATATGCTTGAGCTGTTCTCTTATGCTAATTTTACTGTCAATATTTTCCAGTTATCTTTGTAGCACTGCCTTATGTTAAACCACTTTTTCATTATCCACAGACTTGGCATATGTTACCCAGTACTCTGGAAGTCTCTCAGGCTCTGAAGAGACTGCAAAGTTATCTGATCTCTCAAAGTCCATGGAGATGCTTGATACCTTTTTGGCACACAACCAGAATAAACTGCTTACTTGGCCATCTCTTCCTAATGTAGTCTATCCCATGATACTCACCGACATAATTACATTGAGCTGATGGATATTCCTTTATTCAATTCAGAAAAGTGAACTTGGATTCAGGATGCTAGCCTCAGAAGCTGAAGAGCTATTCTACTCATGAAACAAAGCAGGCCTCATTTCTAAAAAACAAAGCAAAAGTACAACAAATTAAGTGTATCACTTTCATCATGCTATTCCATATATTCTGACAGTATTTTACTCAAATTATTTGGTTCACCTATCTATTACATTTTACTACCTGGTAATCTATCCATTTTGGCTATTACAAGGCAAACAAACACCAGATAGACATAGTTTACTATATTTAAACTCAATCTTTTTGTCAAACATAATCCCTAGCTCAATTTATTTTGATTCACAGAATTCAGAATTATAAAATCTATTCTCTTCTATCAAATTATATATAGAAATTCCACATCACGTTTCACTTAAAAGTTATAATCACATAATGGTGGCAAACGTGCACTAAAAATCCTAGAATGCGTGTTTCTGTGTGTTATAGCCCAAAAAGTTCATTTATAGGTTGTATCTTCATCCCAGTCTTCCTGCCATTGCTCCTGGCAATGCCTTTAATGAGATTACTCTGGGAGCAGACTTATTTTCCACATAAGAATCTTACTCAAGAAAGTTTTTTTTCCTAAAAGTACTGAGGGAAAAGTTAATACAGGCCATAGTTTAGGCCATGTCTCTCCTTGATTTATTTTAATATCTTTCTTACTATTGAAATAAGCCTTCTACTAACCTCAATACATCCTGTGTACACGATAGCCAGAGAGGTCTAACGAACTCTTCCGGGCATGCCATTCACCTAGTCAAAATGCTTCAGAAGGTTCTTCGTTTTATGATTATGTCTCTTCTGATTAAAAATCACACACAAATTTCTGCCATTTGCTTTTAAGTGTTCCTACATACATCACTGTAATGCTCTTAGAGTTCCCATACAACCTGTATTCTAAAATGGATTATTCAAATCACATTCTCCAAATCTGGTAAAAATATAACTAGTTATAGTCTAGTTCTGTTAATACTAAGATAAAAATAGAAACATTTGCTTTAATTTAAATAGCATTTTTATTTAATTCAGATCTCTCTTCCCAAAAGAATATAAGTCCACAGGTAACACAAAATACATTTTATTAACATTTAGAGAAATCATGTAATTTTGAGTGATGCCCAGATTAAAATAATTTTAAATAAATAAAAAGAATTCATGAATTTTTTTTTAAAAATGATCTTGCAGGTATACCTACAAACATTTCTGCAATTTCTAAATGTAAAGCTTCCTTCCAAAAAATACTGATTAAATGTCTTTTTAAAAATTGTCCTATAGGAATTAATAATCATTTCAAATCAACGGAATAAAAATATTTTCTTTGTGAATGTTCTGAATTAAATGGCATAACTGAAGTGCTTGCTATATTAATTTCTATTGAACACATTTTTGCATTAGTTTCTTGTTTTCTGTCTAATATTTTATGTAATTCTAACGATTAAATAAATCACACAATTAGTCAATATTTAAAAAGCCTTCATATAGATAATATTTTCTATAGCGTTAAGTAGCTAGGTAATTAACATATTGGGCAAGATAACATATTGAAATATTAACTATTGTAGTTTACTTTTTACTTCTTATTTGTATATGATTCTTGTTGCACTATTATGTTTAGTGGTAGCTGCATGTTGAACTCCCCAGGCAGCTTTTAAACAATACTTATTTTTAGGCTACATGCCTAAGCAACTGAATGTGATTTATGGGTTGATATGTGGGTATTAGTAATTTTAAGTTACAGTTGATTCTAACGTATAACCACGTCCGAGGATCTCTATTTTTATCAACTAGAAGTATCCACATTTCTTTGGGGAAATTTAGGCTTGTTATGAAAGATCTACAAAAACACAACAGAAGTAATAGAAACAAACTTTTTATTTCTAAGAACTGGTTGTGCTGAGAGAAGAAAGGTCTCCAAGTAATCAAAATAGGAGGCTCTGAGGGAATCAAGGCAATAGTTTCTACTGCAACACTTAGAAGATGCAAGAGGTGGATCATATTATCTAACTCTGCAGGGACTCGCCTGAGCTGAAGAGTGTAAGAGAAGGATACGGCAGGGGTAGATCTGAGCATCCTGAGGCAATAGGTTTACCTATCTATTACATTTTACTACCTGGTAATCTATCCATTTTGGCTATTACAAGGCAAACAAACACCAGATAGACATAGTTTACTATATTTAAACTCAATCTTTTTGTCAAACATATGGAGAAAGAAAATGAAGATGAAGAAAGAAAATCAGCACCTGAAAACTGCCCAGGACCATGTCTGACCAATAACAGGGACACCTGCAAGCGTTGAATCAAAGCCCGCATCTATTTAAGCAAGTACCTTCTGTTAGAAGAGATGAAGAAACTTCTTCCCTGAACTTATCTCCTGGGTGGTCTTTGCTGAGGATCTTCCAACTACCGCTGCCTGCATGCTGTCTGTGGGTGAACATGAACAGTAACACTTTGCTGAGAGAAATACTGGGGAGTCATTCAGTCTCAAAGGAATATTACAATTAGACAGGCCTTGTTCCTGATTGGTGTGCATTTAATAACCCACCTTTGGAGGTGATGTTTGAAAGCTCAACTCCTGATGAAAAGAGCATTTTCTGCTGAGAAATAAAAGTTTGAATAAATTAAACCTTGTTTAATTTCATAAATTAGACCAATTATGAGCAAATTGTGCAAAGTATCCAAGATGCTGTCAGAGATGACTTTTGTGGAAATGAAAGCATTTTTTGTAATCACTTTTCACATTAATATTTAATATTTTTTACTTCTGTTTTTCTTCTGTAGTAATAAAATGGTAGCTGATGCTTATGAAATTTGTTGAATTTATATCAATAAAATATAGCTAAGCCAAAAAAAAATAGAAAGAAAGAAAAAGACTTTGCTGTGATCCAACTCTGGCTGGCGCAGTGGCTAACAGAAAATGGTAACCTTAATACTAGAGAGTTATTGCTGAAGCACGTCACCTGGGTGATAAAGGAGAGCAGGAGACCTTTCCCATTATGTATCAATTCATGAATTGATTGCATATTACGAATCATGTAATTCCACACTACATTACATGACATAGCCCCTGTCAGGGCAAGATTCCATCTATTTTTGAAAGATTTAAGGAATGAAGAAATATTGGGAAAGTGTGTTTGACATAAATATTTAGAGCGCTGGATTCTTTAAGTCTTTCTTTTTCCCCTCCCTCTTCCTCCCTCTCTCTTTCCCTTCCTTTTTTTCTTCCTTTCCTTTTTTCTTTTCTTTCTATTTTCTTTAGTGACTTTATGCCTTAATAATGAGTAAGTCTGTATATCAGCTTCTAAAATATGTTAAAGGGACTCTGAAGTTCATTGCCTTTTGGTATTTTCTGGTCTCAAAAAGCAATGTATATTATAAATTCTTAGTTTATAGGATAAAACAATTATAGTTTCCATGTTATCTCAATGTCACAATTTACCAGATCACATTACAAAGATATCCAGAATTCTTAGATGCTTCTAAACGTAGAAAGAGATACACAGAAATCAGAAAGAAAACTGTCTTAGTCTGTACCCTGAAATTCCCCCATTTACTCAGGCATTTAATTCTCAAGAAAATCTTGTCAATTTTATAGCTGAAAATATCAATTTCAGATCATTCTCTTCTGATTAAAAAAATAAATTATGCAAAGTCTTTGGGTCTATAAAAAAGTCTTCATTAAATCTTCCTCTTCTCTGGCTTCATTTCCATCCCTTCATCGCAGCAGATGACAGGAAATTGCTAAAATAGGTAACTTTTATAAAGATCACAATATGCTTTTCAATTTACAATGTAGTTACAAAATTTCACTTCCATCTTGAGATCCTAGAGAAGGTTCAATTCATTTACATGGGCATTTATTTACTAGCTACTTAAAAAACAAAATTATATATTGAGACTATGCGCATTAAACCCCAAGCAGACCACCATACAAGGAACCCAAATTCTCAATCCCACAGCTATCATTATCACTAAATATGTACTGTATAAATTAGAAATTCATCCTTTACCTGTAAATGACCAAAAGGAGGATATTTCAAAACATAATTTCAATATTTACAGTTAATCTAGCAAATAGTATATATCATTTACTTAACCTGAAACTTACATTCATATGTAAAAAGCAATTGTCTTGGCTCCAATACTCACATGCTATAGGAAATAACTTTATTGTTAGGCTTTTACTTTTTTTTATTCTTAGAATAAGAAAGCGAATGACATAAACCTTATATAGTTGATTCTAAGATGTATTTTTTTCCCATATTAAACTTCTTAAAATCAACATTTCCTTCATCGATGTAAGAAAGGCTTGCCAAAGGCAAGTTAACACCCAGTCAGAAGACAAAAGAGCAAGAAATAGAAGCAGAATCAGCTATGACACAGAGTTGTCATTTAAAATATTTATAATTCACATGTGAGGTCTCTAATGAAAAAAATACACAGCATGCAATAACAGATGGGAAATATAAGCAGAAAGATGGAACTCTAAAAAGGGACCAAAGAAAATTTGAGAAATCCGAAAGATTGTAACAGAAATGAAACATGCTTGTGTTGGACCTTCTTAGGGAGAGAAAAGAGAAAACATGCAAATTACCAATATCTGAGTCCTAGCCATCTGACTCACTGGTTAAAGCACTGGCCCACAGACCACAGGCTCCCGGGTTCAATTCTGTTCAAGGGCATGCACCTCAGTTTCAGGCTCAATCCTGGGCACAGGTTGAGCCCATGTGGGAAGTCACCAATTGATATGTCTCTCTCGTATCAATGTTTCTCTCTGTCTCTCCTCCTCCCTTCCATTTCCTCAAAATCAGTGGGAAAATATCCTCTGGTGAGGATTAACAACAACAAAACAAGTTACCAACATATGAAATGAAATGAGGCCCTCCTCCGGTGGCTTAGCTATTAGAGCCTCATCCCCATATGCCAAGGTTGCAGGTTCTATCTCAGGTCAGGGCACATACAAGAATCAACCAATGAATGCATAAGTGGAACAATAAATCAATGTTTTCTCAATCTTTCTCTCTCTTTCCCTTCCTCTCTCTTTAAAATAAATAAATCAATTAAATAAATGAAATATATATTTTAAAAAGAAATGAAACAAAAGAGAGGTCATCGATACTGATGTCATGGCAGTAAAAGGATAATAAAGAATACCATGAGCAACTAACTCTATGCCCACAAATTTTAATAACTTATTATGGAATGGACCAATTTCTTGAAAGCCACAAATTACCAAAACTCCCACTGGAAAAATAATCATCTGGAATAGATATATACTAGTAAATAAATTGAATCAATAATCATTAACACTCCAGGATCATTTCTTTTTCTAAATTTAAATCCAGATATCAAAAAATATGTTCATAAAAATCTCAAACAATCTAAGCTTTTGTGAGAAAATAAAAGTCAATTTGTTATTTCTATGCATATATACGCCATCATATGAATACATATTTAAATTTTCTGAATGTTATATTTTCAAGTTACAGTTAAAATAGAATATAGCTTTTCCACTATTAACCTTTAAAAAGCAATTTCTTATAAATTGACCAGTTGATTACTAATCAAAGGGAAGTCTGAGTCACTATTTGTATGTTAATTTTTTAAAAAATAAAAGTGAGAGTTGATTGAAAATCAGAATAGTTTTCCAGTACAGATTTATAGGTCCTGAATGTATTAATTTCCTATTACTACAATAACAAAATAGCATATTACTGCAAACTCTGTTGGTGACTTAAAACAACATAAATTTATTATGTTAAAGTTCTGAAATTCAGAAGTCCAACACACACTCTTTTGACTTCCTCTTCCACTTCCAAGTATCCATGGGACCACATTAGCCCTGGATGATCCAGGGTACCATCCCTCTTTTAATGTCACCTGAGTAGCAACATTAATTCTATCTATAATCACAATGAGTCATAACAATGAATCATAATAAGGGTGATTTCTTTCCCAGGTTCTTGTCCAGATGGATTCCAAGAATGAAGCCATGCACAAAAGGTGGTAGATGAAAAGGGTAGATACTTATTAGAAGCAAGTACAGACTCCCAGGTAGTGAGGGGGTCTCGAGGTGATAACCCACTAAGCTCTTTTTCCAAAGGTTTATAAAAGCTGCTGCTCTTTGTTTCTTCATACTACCTTCCAATTGGTAGAATGTCAGCTTCAAAGCTCAAACCCCACGTGGTGCCTCCTCATCCTTGTCGCCTTCAGTGGTAGAATTCTCTGTCTCCTGTGAAAATCTGTTTTCCTCTTTCTCCCATTCTTTGGCATCTCCCTATCCTCTATGGAAGTCTGTTTCCTTTCCCTCCCCATACCCTGTGGCTTTTCCCTATCTTCTGTGAATGAATGTCTTCCTCGCCCCTTATCCTGGCACTTTTTGTTTTCTTCACTGTGACTGTATGCCTTTTGGCAGCTCTCACCTATGCAGTCCTCCTCCGTGGACCCTCTTTATTCCCGAAACTCCCTAAACCTGCCTATTCTATCCCTAAAACTCCTTGCAATAATTCCCTATTGTCATGCACAGTTAACATATTCACAGATGCAACACCAGGAATTAGAACACAGACATCTTTGGGGAACCATTGCTCTGTCTACCAACAAGCTTTCCAACAAGACATCAAGAGTTCTTATTTCACCTTTCACAGAGGCTGGTTTTGATTGAGAAAATTAAAACAATGATTATAAAGCAGGATAAACTCATGTTGGGAAATAAACCCAAACTTAGAGACCTTTGGAATTTGATGATGCATACCTGCATGAAAGACTTCTGCTGTCTTTTTTAAGTTCATTGTTTCCTTTACTTGTTAAGGAAGGGATATGGTACAAAGTAGGAAATGATTTAATTCTTTCCCACACCAGCTTTTAGACGTGTGGTATGGAAACTCTTCCCTCTGTGTCTGACAAATCCAAACAGAACCATAAAATCATATTCAAGCATTAATGGTTTTATTTGTAGGTATTTCAATGCCTTTTCTATGCAAATTTCAAATGTGCAACCTCATTCTTACCAAAACTTCTTTCTCTAGGATGCAGACACATTTCTCACCTATTGTGATAAACTTCAAGGTGCAATGTTTAATCAATTAACAATACTTAAGTGATTTTCATAGTTAGCACTAAAATATAGCTTGTATAAGATACATTTATTTGATGTGTATAGCAAGCTAAAAGTGTATAAAAAGCTATAAATCTATTTAGTGTTATTGCACCTGGCATATTTATCCTGTGGCCATCAAGCACATAATTATATGAACACTAGAGTTCCATAATCTGAATCATAATCTTGGCAAATTTCTGAATATTCTTATACCTCAATTTCCTCAATTGTAAAATAGGGTAATGATAGAGCCCAAGCCACAGGGTCATAGGGTATTATTGAAGTTATAACATAAAAAGGCATAGAAAAGCACATAAATAAAAAATGCACTAATTGAAATGGAAGATTTTTGTCATATCTAAACTAATAAAAGCGAAATATTAAAATTAACCGTTTCTCCGAGACAAGGTAAGCCACGCCCACCAGCCAATCAGAGCGGCTGTATGCAAATTAGCCCAGCCAACATGGTGGCCGCCACTCACGGACCTGAGTAAACAGCCCTTTCCATTGCGGCAGGAGCAAAAGTGAAGCTGCGCCCTTCAGCTCAGCTCTGATTAAACTGCCTCTAGCAAAACACAGCTTTTTGAAACATTGTAACAATCATAGAATCCTCCGGAGCTGAAGGAAAGAGCAGCTCCAGCCTAACCAGTAAAAGTAACAATTGTTTCATTATAGACGCTGCGAGGTGAGGCAGAGGAGGCTTTGTTAGTAGTTAGAAGGCCGCCTTAAAGGAACAGTGTATCAATTATAGAAGATAAATAACCCCAGGCCTTCAAGGAACAGTATCAATTATAGGAGAAAAAACTCCAGAACCTGTGTCCAGCCAGCCTTGCTGGGACGTTGGGCAATGGGAGCTGTGGGCAGCCTTAAAGCCCCTCACCCAGGCTGGTCAGGCACGCCAGC